>JALMQS010000417.1:52091-122851 GCA_024734495.1 Forficula auricularia
GGGATGAAGGAACTCACCCTCCTCTTGTTTCTTTCCTTTTTCTCTTGGCTGTGGTACTTTCTGGTCTTTTGGAAACATTTAATTCTTATTTATTTGATCCGAACGTTTGAGGATTCTTTAGAGAATTCGAATTCAGGACAATATTCACATCCCGACCTTTTTTTCAACAACCCGCATTTGCTAATGTCAATCCAGAAATGTATCAAAGGATAAGTTTCAAGTCAGAATCGACAATTTATTTTTGATTTCAAACAAATAAAATCAGTATTTGGATAATTTTATTAAACAACTTGTTGAACTCCAAGACTGTAACAAATAGCTTTTCTTATTTGTGAGGGATATAAATTAATATTATAAAAAGTAATATTTTACAGCGATTGTGCATAAGCCAGTCAATTGCGACTCGAGATAGCAAACAAAGAGTTCAGTAAATACTTAAATATATAAAATAAATACTAATTCAGTACCGGATTTAGGCACGCCTAGTTAGTGAGGCGCACGGAGGTCCTCGACTGAAAGGACCCTTTCCACCAACCTATCAGTATCTTTGCATTTGAATATTGCTTCCTGGGAGGCCCTTCGAGAATTCTTGCACGGGGTTCTAGAGGAAAATCCGGTACTGTACAAATCATTTTATAAAACAATCTCAAAAAGTTTAAATTTTTAATAAACATTTGAAATTGCTTTCTTAAGGAATTCGATTTAGGTATTTTATAAATAAATATATAATTTCAACATAATAAATTTATTTTATAAGTATAATTAACAGAGTTCTTACTTAAATCTAATTTAAGAAGTTTATTTAGATTACTAGCTACTGCTTCGAAAGGCCGACTGACAATGTAGCACAAATAGGGTCCCGTTTTACTTTCTTACGGAACTCTAAAATGTAATGGATCGTTATAGTGTTGATTAATTTTTTATTTTTGACAAAAGAAAAATATTTTGTCAACATCTGTACGAATATTTAATTAAATTGATATATGATTCATTGTAATAAGAACATTGTATTGAAACCGTAAGAAATAAATGAAATTCTCCTAAGATTTCTTAAAAATACTCTGTAGATTTTTGTGATGTGGCATTTTTTTTTTTTTTATCGAACTTTTTGAGTTAGAAAGATGAATTTGCCACGAAGGTTTAATTTTCTAAAAAAATATAATTTTATTGTCGAATATCAGCTAATTAACTCCAATCATTTTAGAGATCACCCTTTAAGGATTCTATTTCTTTCTTACATTTTGCAATTTACTTTACCATACAGGGTATGGTCAAGTATTGTAATCCTGTATGAAAAAAGTGATTTTGTTGCTTCGTTTTTTCGAAATATCTCAAAAACGACTGAAACTATTTTGTTAAAAAAAAAAAAAAAAACTTAAGTAAAACCATGGCATTTTGCTCTACAACAAAGCCCTAATGAGTGAACATCGAAAAAATTATATTTTTCGAGATACTAACTGTTTTGTCAAAATATCTGTTAGTACCTTAATTAAAAAATTTTTTGTGTACGCTCTAGCTCAAAAACTAGTGTGAATATCAAAACAAAATTTCACATGTAGTTTTTGTGCATTGAGATTAAGAGACGATTAGATTTTTTTGAAATCGAACTGAAAATTAAGGAGGGGGAAGGTTTAAAACTAAAATTAGAAGATTTTCAAACTAAAAAAACAAGAAGGTCGAATTTTGCCGCTGTGTTTTATGATAAATCAAATAGTCTTTACGCCTGCAATTTAGGCAACGCTTTTATCATCGTAGAGAAAAATAATAGAATAGTCAAGGCGTTCTTGTACAGTGCTGCCCTCCTTTTCTTCGAGGTTAGATTTAGAATGGTGTTTTGATTAAACAGTAACATAGCCGGTGTGTCTCCTGTTTTTCCAAATTTGGCTGACCCACTACCGTGTGTCTAGATAGATTAATAAATAATATACGTCGCTACTTCGGGAGCGTATTCTATTTATTGAAAACCATAGCGTTTTGGTATATAAAAAAGCTCTTAAGAATGGAAATCGAAAAAATGATGATGCTCTAAAAAGCTAAAATTATAAAATTTTCAAACTAAATAAAAAAAAAAAAAAAAAAAAACAAGAAATATTGAATTTACTTTAAAATGGTCCTATTAAAAAGTCATGAATTTTTTGGGCGCCAAAATTGGAGAGACGGGTTTTGAAAAATATAACTTTCAATATAAGTCCTAGGCCTTTTGATCACTTTGTACGAAATTTCACATATGGACCCTATACAACCATAATTATTAAAATAACACATGTGAAATCGATAAAGAGGGGGATCCTTGAAATTACCCCAGACATATATTTACCTTGATCAAATTATTTTCATACACTGTCATTCAATTTTTTCTTGCCAATTAGGATGGAACTGAACAATAAAAATGAAAATTTAAATTGAATAGCAATTCGGACTTTTCCATATCAAATTCTGATTTTAAAAATCAAAATCAGATTTTTTCAAATCAAATTCAAAATTTAAAACCATGCATATTTTACATATTAAATTATAGCTTTGTGCCTGAAAACGTTTTCTGTAAGTACATAATGCTAATCTTGAAAGGTTTTAGTTGATGAGCTGAAAATGGGTACGCAAATATCTTACAATTCACCAAATTTTAGCTTTTTAACTAAAAACCTTTCCCAAGAATATAAATTGTCATTTTAGAATAGTTTTAGCTAATGAGCTGAAAATTAGTTCGCAAATATATTACAATGCACCAAATTTTAGCTTTTTAACTGAAAACGTTTCCTGAGAGTTACATTCAATTAAAAAAATTTATGAGAGTTACATTCAATTAAAATTTTTTTTCTTAACTATAACTTTTTTCTATTTTTTCAACTGTTTATTAATAAATTCTGAATTTGATTTGAAAAAGTCTGATTTTGATTTATAAAATTGTGAATTTGATATGGAAAAGTCCGAATTTGATTTTTAAAATACCGAATTTGATATAGAAAAGTCGGAATTTGAAGTTAAAAACATATATTATCTCTTTTAGGTTTCGGCAATCAACCTTGAGAAAGAATTAAATTTGGCATTAGAGAGTCTATAAAAATATGAATACACCTCACAGTATTTTAGGTTATCCGTCTACTGTACCATATGCTGCTTAACTTCGGTGATCATATATACCAAACACCAATGCTTTCAAAATGCTAAGACTTCTCATATGAATTTTAAGCAGAAACGTGAGAATTGGTCGGTGGGGGATATGGATTGGAATTGCACTTGACTATCAACTGTAATTCCGAGTGGATAAAATGATTCTATTTCCCACGAGGAAATCTCAACACCTCCATATTCTTTTTGATTCCCCACGTGTTCCGTTTCATTAATCTCATTCAAACCTCTCTCTCATCTCCATCTGGTTTCTTGGGAATCCAAACAAAGATTAGATTTAGAACCAATCATTCCTCTCTCGAAATTATTGATCGTTGGTTAGAATTCAAAAGGTGTCGTTAGCCTAGCAAGAGTGGATCGAATCCCTATGACAAAAATTAAAAACGATTCCCAGGTTGATCTATGCTGAGGGATAGAATAATAATAATGCCTCATAAAATTTCTTCATGCCTATGTAAATCACATACTATTCAAGGGCGTTTGTGCCTGTCTCTGTTTATTTATATGGTTGTCCGACCCCCCCCCCCCACCCCCATGTTTCTATGTAGGTATGTCCGTCCCACAGGATTGTCTGTATGTCCGTCCCCCTAGAAATATTTAACCAAATAACTACTGAACTACTGGGCTGAATTTGATTAAAACTCCACCAAAACTATTCTTATGAATCAAGAGAGCAGGATAGGCTATATAACTTAATGCTACCAACCCTGAGGTACCGGTTTTCGGTCCCTTCAAAACTCCTTTTTTTGGTAACCAAGAAGACTGTTTTTGTTTACTCAATTATAATAAAAATTATGAGGTCAGGTTGGTCGAGTGGATAAAGTACATGCCTCGTAATCAAGCTAGCCCGGGTTCAAGCCCGACTCTAGGCAATCCGACTTTAATCTGATCCCTACATATTTGAGAATAAATTAAATTATATAGTATCGTAAAATGGCTAATTGTTAAATCCGAGAAAGCCAAAAAAAAAAATTATATAAAAATAAAAATATTCCATTCTGTTGAATTCCCAGTGGCGTAGCCAGAAAATTTTCATGGGGTGGGGGTCAATCCACAAAACAAAATTGTTACTGGGAATTTTTTTTATTAAAACTAATAGGTAGTTTAATTAAAAAAGAACATGATTCTTGATTAAACATATGAAATATATTTAATTACGGTTAGTTTGCCATAAGAAATGGTTTGTCGTTGCCATTACTCATCCCATGAGCCCTACCTGCCTTGAGGGGGTTCTCCCCCCCCCCCCCCTCGCTGTGGCTACGCCTCTGTAAATTCCGCAAACTTTTCTCTATAAAAATGAAAAAATAAAATTTATTTTCAAAAAGCAATTAAAATTGACTCAAAGATTAGGTACTATAAAATAGAAAAAATTATTTTTTCTATTTATCTAAACACAATTCTCTGATTAAAAATCTGATTTTTTTTTCTTAATATGGAGGGGTGAAAGCTGATCGGAGGCGAAGGAATGGGTTCTGGGATCGGTCAGAGGGTTCAGGGGTGACGAGGTGGGTGTCCAGGGGGTATGGGTCCCAGGGGGTGGAGTTTGGGGGTATGAGGGGAATGGGTGTGCTGTCAAGGAGGCGGAGGAGGGTTAGAAGGTCCAGGGGTTGTAGCCCCTGGTCAGCAAGAGGCCCGCCGAAGGAGGGCGTCGCAGCTAGTTAAGTGTACTAAGACAATCTCTCCAAAGTCCAAACAATGGGTCTCCTTCGATATAAAAACAGTAATGAGTTGGAATGCAAGTTGGCCGAACTTCTTAATTCCTTTCCAAAAATACTAGACGTTTTAGAATGATACAAGAGACGTAACATAAAATACGTTAAAAAAACGTAAAAAGATATCTTTTGAGCCTTGAACAGACAAATGAACTGTTGAAAGGGCAAACGTAAATTGAAGCCGAATAAATTCTTTGGAAGAATTTTGCTGTCTGGAACTTTAGATAAATTAACGAAATGAAATTCACTAATCAAGAAGATTCAAGATAGCGCATTTTGTCTGTAATTATAATAAAGAATAAGATTTAATATATGTCACCATGAAATAAAAAATTGACTCTGATGTTTAAATAAACTGAGAGTTCTAGAGTTATATAAATTAACATGTCTAGCATATTTAGCAGTGAAGAAAGAAAAAAAGAAATTAAGAAAACAAAATATTAACTGGATTATATAGATAGCTAAGCCACGAAGATAAAGATAGGAACATGGGGCAAATTCAAACCAGCGTGAATGACAAATTGGCTGTATGCAAGAAATATATTGTAGAACTATTTCATGATATGAGACCAATGGAACACGGCAGAAATGCAGCCAATTCTGGCCATCTATTACAATATCAGAAATTAAGCAGGCTCTCGGCAGAATGAAGGATGGCAAGGCCGTAAGACCAGATGAAATCCATATAGAAGTTTTAAAATTGATGAATGAAAATAGACTTAATATATTGGTTCGAATTTTTAACAGCATTTACAACACCGGAAATATACTAATGGATTGGCTTAAATCTACCTTCATCACGGTCCCAAAAAGATCAAACGCGAAACGTGAAGATTATCGTACCATCAGTTTAATGAGCCATGGTCTCAAGCTGTTTTTAAAAATCATTCATGAGAATATTTACCGAATGCTTGAAGAGCGCATTGGGCAATCACAGTTCGGATTCATCAGTGGGCTTGGAACCAGAGAGGCTCTTTTCTCGACACAGGTCCTCATTCAGCGCCGCCGCGATCTAGACGTAGATGTCTATCTTTGTTTCATCGACTTCGAGAAAGCATTTGAAAAGATTAAACATCAAAAGATGCTAGATATCCTCCGAAACACTGGAATTGATGACAAGGACATCAGGATCATCGCAAATCTATACTGGATGCAGAAAGTAAAAGTCAGGGTGAAGGATGAACTTACGGAGGAGAAAGACACACTGCGCGGAGTCCGACAGGGGTGTGTGCTATCACCGCTCCTCTTCAATGTTTATTCAGAGGAAATATTTAAACAGGCTTTCGAAGATCAGGAGGGAGGAATGGTGGTGAATGACATAAACATCAACAACATCAGATATGCAGACGACACGCTGTTAATAGCTAGTACTCTGGAAGATCTACAAAGCCTGCTAAATAGAACAACCTTCGAGAGTGAAGCGTATGGGCTAAAACTGAATGTGGCCAAAACAAAATATATGGTCATCCGTAAGAAGATAAACCCCTATGACACCGGACTAAAAGTTACCAACAACCCTCTTGAGAGAGTGCAACCAATTAAATACCTAGGTTGCAATTTCTTTAAATGATAAATGGGATCACTCTGTGGAAATCAAACAGAGAATTGAAATGGCACGTAATGCATTCCAGCGAATAAGACCTCTGCTGTGCAGCCACAACCTCAGTATGGATTTGAGGATGCGGCTAGTAAGATGTTACGTGTTTCCGGTTCTTCTATATGGGATGGAGGCCTGGACTCTTACAGAAGCGACAAGTAATAGAGTGCATGCATTTGAGATGTGGATATACCGGCGAATCCTGAGAATAAGTTGGATAGAGTTACAAATGAAGAGGTTTTAAGAAGAATGAAAAAAAATAAAGAATGAATAAATAACATCAAAATTAGAAAATTATTGTACTTCGGTCATATAACTCTAAATACCAATTTCTACAGCTTATTATTCAAGGGAAAATAGCCGGTAAACGAGGTCCTGGGAGAAGAAGGACATCATGGTTAAAGAATCTGCGGCAATGGTTCGGGAAGACTTCCTTGGAGTTGTTTTGGTCCGCCGTCAATAAAACAACCATAGCCAGAATGATCGCCAACATTCGCTGAGCGGATAGGCACCAAAAGAAGAAGAAGTAAGCGATGATGAGAAAACTCGTTGGCTCAGTTGGTAATAAGCTAATAAGCAACGGAAGAGGATTACAATTTTCGTCTATGATTCTGTTACCTATTAGAGGGAAATTATTTTTCTGATTTCTAAATATTAGTATACCTACTAATAATGACATTTTTTGTTCTTTTAGAGGGTTTAAGAGCGAGTCGCTGTGCAGCTCGGCAATATTAGAGGGTTTAAGAGCAAGTCGCTGTGCAGCTCTCAAGGTGACTCCCTACCAAAGACCTCTGCCTTGGCTTTATCTATGGAAATAAAGGCTAACCAGTTCCGATACCCCTCTCTCATTCGAACTGACGAAGTCCAGAGGGGCGGTGAAGAACACGTCTGGAGTCACCAAGAATGCAAAAGCTGTCGTATGTGGGTCAAGTTTGACCCTCAAGCGCCTAAACTCCTAATTTGTTTAGGGGTTTTTTCTCTAGATGGGTAGCCGAAGAGGATGGGTGGTGAATAGTCCCATCCATCCTATCCCTATTAGACGCCTCTTACGACAAGCAGGGAGTACTTCGGGCCTATTCTATGCCCAGCCCGCGGCCAGTCAAATATTATAGTATAGGCCCTATACTATAGGGTGTTTCTAAATTGATTCGAAATATTTTAAAGGGTGACTTTTCAGAAAAAATTAAGTTGGGTCTTTCATATAATTTGTTGTCCAAAACCCCTTCCCCTCCAAGTTACAGCCCTCTAAAATTAGGAGGAAAAATTGTTTTTATTTAATATATCCACTATGGAAGAATTGAGAAGAAGATAACTGACTCCTTAATTTTTGCTGAAAAGTCACCCTTTAAAATATTTCGCATCAATTTAGCAACACCCTGTATAATATATATATATATATAGCTAGGTAAATGGCCATTTCTAAACGTCGACAGGTACGAAAATCTCCAAAAAGGGCTAATAAAAAAAATACTTTTTATTTTTGACCCCATAAAAAATTCGGCTTTCCCGAAATAACCAATTGGGTAAAATTTTAATAATTTTAATTAATTTAATTAATAATTTTTGATTTGCTAGAAAATAAATACATATTATATATCTTGTAAATTTCAAGTTCTTAAACTATTTATAGGTTGAATCTAGAGCAGTCTACCCATCAATCTAATAGGTTCAAATAAATATTAAATACATAAGCAAATCAATAATTATCCCAATGACGTTAAACATTCGACCAAAGCAAAGCAACTAGGTAATTTCTCACAGGCAATCAAGCATAATTATTAATTAATTATTTGCCACCCACCCCCGTCATCAGCTACCCTTCTAGATCCTTTCAGTGACCCAATTGAATCTAACTGCTTAAGCTAACACTAGTGCATACTGAGAAAGAATCCATAGGTATGTTATAGGCCTAGCTTATGGCTTAGTTTTTTTGTTTTAGAAAAAACACCATGGCCGCCGGCAGGGGGTGTAAGGGGGTGTAAGGCACCCCCCTGTCACGAAAGAAAATACACAGTAAAAGATTAAGAATGGATTTGAATTTGATATTAACTTAATTGACATAACATAAATGTCTAAATTATATGCCTACCTATAATTATAAGGATGCACTATTATAAATTATATTTTATTAGTTAATAGTATAGTGTGTAGATGCAGATGCACCCCCCCCCCTGAAAATAATCCTGCCGCGGCGCCCATTTAAAAACACTATTAATATAAATACCCTGATTCAATTTTATGTTGTAGTGTTGTAATCTCATAACAAATTTATTCCCAATTTAGTTTCCATTTTAGATTTTTAAAATCATATCATAATATTGTCTAATCAAATTAACGTGTGTTCTCAAAATATCCGGAATTAAATGATTGATGAAATAATTATTACCGGTTTTATAAATAATAAATATTAATAGAAATTGTAATTAATTTAATTTTAAAAAACATTTAAAAAATATTAAACATATCAATATTTATACATAAATAGTAGATTTATTGAAATGTTTAATGTTATATAATTTTATCAAATTCGCAACGTAAGTATTATATGAAATAAATAAATAGATTTTACTCAAATTATTTATTCTGATTATTTATTTTTGCTAGAAAAAAAACTACTTCAATTGTCTAATTATATATATTTGATTAAATAAGAAATTTAATAAGGATAATTTTATTAAAGATCTTATTATTATAATGGCCTAATTCAATTTCTCATTTAATTAAAACACAGGCATGAAGCCCGAAGTTGTTCTTTTTGAAAATAAGACATTCAAATTTTCCTATTAAATATATATTATTATTTGTTTGAATTATATATTTTTTTAACCGACTTCAAAAAAGGAGGAGGTTCTTAATTCGACTGAATTTTTTTGATTAATTAAAATAATTGTGTATAAGAACGCATTATAATACAATTTAAGTTTAATATGTTCATCGAATACATTCTTACTTTATCAAGACTTTAATGTCCTTTTATATTAAAAGTTGAATTTTACATTATTTCTGAGAAAAATCTTTAAAAAACACCCTCTTTTAACTCTTATTAATATTCTATTTATATTATAAAATCACTTCATTTTTATCTCCCGAAAACATTTTCCAAAATTTGATTTTCTTTATCTTCTAGTTTTAAAAAAATAAAGTAATATAGGTATTATAAATTTATATTTTAAGTAATTTCTTTTTATGTTTAGCGTATATTAATAGTATTGAACAAATTTACCTAATTTAGAATACAGATTACACATCTTTGTATAATAATAATTATTAATCCCACAACTTATTTATTAGAAAAATACTGAATAAATACGTTTCGATTATTGATATAAAATTTTTTATAAATGTCATTTGAGAAAAATTCAATGGAAATAAATATTATTATATTAATTCTATTAATCGAATGTTTTCTACATTTGATTTAATCGCGAATCAAATGTAAGGAATTTTTGTCAAATATTGAGTGAAAATAATATTTGATCTTATATATTTCTAATTTGAAATAATGATCTTAAATAAATTGATAGAGTTTTTCTTTAGGAGACGGACTGGTATAAATATGCAATTGGAGGTTGATAAAAGCAGTCCACGGTGGTTGTAAAAAAAATAAGACTATAGAGGTTTTATTATTTTACATTTATTTGTTAAACCGACGTTTCGGAGATTTATTCTCTCCTTCTTCAGGGTAACAAAAAGTCAATGAAAGTAGTTCAAAACATAATTACTTTCTGTCTCCTTTGACAATGCCAAAAAAACATTATAAAAATTTTTCATCTCGAATAGAAATAAAGTAAAAAGCTATAGTCTTATTTTTTTTTTACAACCACCGTGGACTGCTTTCATCAACCTCCAATTGCATCTTAAATACATTTTTATAATTTTTCTAATTAATATAACAAAGAATAATTGCTATATCAATGAGAATTGTTTTTAAGACTTAATATTCCGCAGACTCCAATAGCGTAATCTGCAGTAGTCTCGCGATAAATATCTTTTTCAAATAAGCGCGGTCAAAAACAATTCTCATTGATATAGCACTATTCTTTGTCGTATTAATTATAAAAATTATAAAAATTTATTTAATTTTATTAGTTCGATTTAATGCTTAGAATTGGTAAATCTTCTGAAGGGTATGCAACAGTGAGTGACGTAAATGAGACTGAATGCCCCTGGGTCCGAGAGGAAGGACTTAACAAACTAGCAAGAGAGTATTTATTGTTTAGAATCTCTAACTAATTAAATAGTTAGTACTTTAATAATTTTTGAAAGTTTTCATAAGGTATAACCCTAGTTTGATCTCCGGAATTTCGGAGAATACTCTGGAGAGTGTTTCTCGAGAAAACATTATGACAAATTTTAAGGGATCTTAGGGAGTTGGACTTGACTTTAAATTAAATACAAAGTTATTATTTAAATAGAACAAACGTTTCGTTGCTGGTTCGCAACTTCTTCAGTAGCTCAATTTATTAAACTATCTATCTGGGGTTTTGACTAAGAGAAAAACCATTTTCAAACAGTATCTTTACAAATCACTCAATTTTATCAAATAATATAAAACATAAAACATTTAATGCAATGTAATTGTTTGCCGTTAAAAAATTATTTATTCAATTTAAGTGTTTTAATTATTTTAACGGGAAACAATTACATTGTTTTAAATTTTTTATGTTTTATATTATATGATAGAATTGAGTGATTTGTAAATATACTGTTTGAAAATGGTTTTTCTCTTAGTCAAAGCCCCAGACAGACAAGTTTAATAAATGAGCCACTGAAGAAATTGCGAACTAGCAACGAAACGTTTGGCCTATTTAAATAAAAACTTTGTATTTAATTTAAAGTCAAGTCCAACTCCCTCGATCCCTTTATTTAATAGCCATCGACACGAATAATGAAATATTATGAAAAATGTTTATTAGCTCTCGATGCCTTTGTTGAGAGGTTTGCAATAAGATGATTTCTGTATGGCAAAATTATGGAATATTTAGCAGTGGTCATTGATATCAGGAACCTCAGTAACATTAAAAAATAACTATAATTTTATCAATCAAAAAGTTTAATCATTAATTCTATCAGTGTTTTTAGAAATTACACTGTTAAAAATTTATTATATAATTATACCATAAAAAATGAGAAATCAAACATTTTTACATATCAGTATTGTATTGTACTAATATTACATATCAGTATTGTAATCTTTCAGCATATTTATTATTTATTTATTTATTTATTAAAAACATTGTATCTGTAGGACCATCTAGCTAGAGTGGCAGTGCGTTGCAAACCTTTTACTTTTACGTATATAATTAATACAAGAAACAAGTAAAGTTACAATTTATTTTTGTATTTTTTAATGAGTTAATGTGATTTTACTATATTATATTTCAATATAATATATATATTTTTTTACTATACGCAATCTTGTAAATTTCCTATCTATGTATTTGTATTTTAAACATATGGTAAATGTACAATTTTTTAACAGTCTAGTATAGTACTAGTATAGTTCATTTTATTATTTCAAGGCTAGTTCAGAGGACAGAAACTTTTAGTCATTTAAAGACGTTCAGAAAATTAAGTCCCCCTAATATGTCATAAGGAAGCAAGCCGCCATCCATAAATTACGTCACACAGTAAGGGGGAGGGAGCATCTTATATTTGTGACAAAATGTGACAAGGGGGTGTCCGGGGATCTTAAAAATTGTGATGTCACAAAAGTCAAATTAAAATTTTTTTAAAATATATTTTTTAGATTTCAGGTTATTACCTATTATTACAACCTGAAAATGTTGGTAAAATAAATCTAGACAAAAAATTGTAAGCAAACAATTTTTAGCAAAAACACTTAAAAGTGTTAATGGGGCGTCACAATGAAAATGTGACATAATGTGACACAGGGGGAGGAGGGGTCTAAAAATCTTGAAATTCGTGTGACGTAATTTATGGACGGCCCCTTTATGACGCGTTGTGACACAACCTGTCTACTTAAATAAATTGATATTATTTATTGATTTTCTTAATGGAAATTTATTTACAGCTATATCAGGGGTGCCCCCCTAGCTTCATGACTCACCCTCAGTTTCATGAAAAGTACCCCCCCCCCCATTTTATTCAGTTCTAAAAAATTAGAAGAGCTTTTTATTACCTTTTGTTGAAATTATAAGACTTGACCGCTTTTATTTTTAGCATATAATGCTAAAATGCAACAATTTTCTAACCCCTCCTCCCCCCCATAAATATCAATGACACACTATAAGTCTTAACCACCCCCCGTGGGCACCCCTGACTATATAATAATATAAAAATTTTAAGCATAATTAGTTTAATTACCAATTTAAATAAAAATAAAAAAAAATAGTAACTTGGGAGGATATTTAAAAAAATATTCGGTTCTATCAATGATGTTATGATAAGAGATAAGAGTTATCAACAACAACCACAAAATGCAAAAGTATACCAGATTTTAAAACAAATATAGACAAATAAAATTATTGTGGAAAGCTCAAGCACAATTAGTTGAAGTATTTTTTTTTTATTATTTTTTTTTTTAGTAACAAACAGAGGAAAACGAAAAAGTTTTCAAGCCAAAGCTGTTTACTTCAAAGAAAAAAGTTAAAAAGTGTAACCTGGTGTTGAGTAGTAGAAGTGACAGCCCTTTAAACAACACAAAGGCTCTTGGTACGAGCTAGACTAGAATCGAAGTTTTTTATACTTAATTATAAAAAATAAATGTATTCATAAATGACAAAATTAAATATCTAAAAACCTTGCCAGAGGAAATGTTGACAAAAAGCTTTTTTCTTTAAAAAGAAATTAGACACTTTGCAAAAAACAAAAAGTAGAAAAACAGTGAGATTAGAATTTAGCTTGACTAAGGGATTTAATATTATAATTAAGCTGACAAAATATTGTTCTTTTAAAATCTTTCACTACTAAGGAATTCTTAATCTTCTAAGTCTAGGACAGCGGTCTCCAAACCTAGTTTCGAAAAAAGATTAGTCCAAAAATTCTCGAATCATATTTATTTACTGTATTATTACTATTTTAATAGTTCCTCAGCGAGAACAATTTAAATTAATTAACTAAAACTGGTCTAGACTTGTCTTTGACATCCTTGAACTGCAAGATATACCAGGCAAGGACCTCAAACCTTCTATCCGCACCCTTTTCGGAAAATCATTCATTTTAATTGCCCTTTGAAACTATTCAACAATTTTATTTCATTTCGAGAACAAATATACTTTTCAAAACAAAAAATGTTTTTTATAGAAATATTTTAAATAACGGATTATAATTTGAAAATTTAAAGATCCTCCTGAAATTTTGAAGTCGATATTCATGAAAATACTTTAAATCAGGTCCAGTGTCCAAACTTTTGGCTTACTCGGGCCACATTTGAAGGAAAAAGATTTTCTCGGCCCGCAGATAAAATAAATATTTGTTAATCAAAAATGATAGTTAATACTGTAGAATAATGATATTTCCCATAACAAAGAATATATTATGTAAATATGAGGTGTTTTTTATTTTTGGAATCATTAAATTGTCCAAAAGACTTTAAAAATTGTATTTAAATGTTCACCTTGTCGATCATGAAGGTTTGAACAATTCTCCACAAGCCAGTTGTCAACAGAAATGCACAAAACGCGACACTAGAGTAAAAACAACGATTACCAACTTGTACCGTTGGCTGTTTGACTCCAAATGAAATAAATACATTTCAATGCAAAAAACAAAGCAAAGGGAAAAGAATCCCGTTTATTTGATTAGATATCAGAAAGGAAAATAATTCCAGATAAAATAAAAATGTATTTAAGAAATGTCCAATTGGTTTGAGATTGTTTGCAAAAAACTAGCGTGTGGGTCAAATGATTTTCACTTAACTTTTCCCAATTAATTAAAAATCAATATTTCATAGGAATAAACTTTTTAATAAATATTTAATAAATAAAATAACAAATAATCATCTAATTATAATAAATTCCATCACAAATTTACAAAATCAAATACCCTTAGTAGTACAATGTTTCAAATTTTACTTAGGGAAAGTGGTGTAGGTTTTAGGTCAAACATGATATTAATTTATAAAGTAAAGGGTGTGTAGTTTCACAGTGAATGAAATAAACCTGTAAACTCCTGATGATTGACTACTAATCCGAAATATATTGAGTTTGTATAAACCTCTTTGAGTTTTATTTCATTCACTGTGAAACTACACACCCTTTACGATATTAATCAATGTTTCAAACTATATGGTAGCTATATAGGGACAATATAGTTACTTTATAGTTTGAAACATTGTGCTAGTAGGGACAGTTCTACAGGTAACCAATAATTATTATTGGTTAAAAATATAAATATTCAATATACGAGGTTTTATTGTAGAAATTTTAATTACTGAAATAATAAATATTTTAGAAAATTTAAATATGAGATGAAGATTGGTATTTTACATTTGGGAAATTTTATTCTTGAAAATAGCTTCTCGTATATGTAAATACATTTCCACTTACAAAAAGTTATATCATGAATATTATGAATCCTGTAATGTTTTAATAAAATGTAATTTCTTCCTAAGCTGCAAATTTGTTAGCTCAAATTGCTAAAATTTGAAGAAAGCGTATCGGGAATTGAAACAAATTTTCAGTTCTACTTTCAATTGTATAACATAACCTACACTTCATATTCATTTTAGACAAAAATTAAAATAAAAAAAAATAAAAAATTACTATTGAATAAAATTGGTCTATTATAGACTTAATGTAGAAAAGAATAATAATTCATCTCACAAAATATTTATCTCAACCAAAACATTCTGTGAAAAAACAGCCCAAGTTCAAAAAAGTAGTGAAATCTATTGCCAAGAATAATAAAGTTGAGAAAATAGTAGATCTCTCAACTTAATTATTCTTGGCGAATTTAACTTGGCTACACATTAGATTCCACTACTTTTTCGAACTTGGCCTGTTTTTTCACAGAATGTTTTGGTTGAGATTTCTCTTCTTTTTGTAAGCTATGAGGAAGTCCTTTGTTCCAAAGAACTAGAATTTTTATTTTAACCCCCCTCCCCTCATTTAGAGTGGTTAGTTTTTTCATTTCTAGCCTTCAGAGGGCCCACGGAATATGTATACAAAATTTGGTTGAGTTTGGTCCAAAGGGCTAGAATTTTTATTTTTGACCCCCCCCCCCATTTTGAAGGGATTAAAGATTGAAAGTTTGAATTTTTGGAATTTTTTCTTTGTTTGTCTCCCAAGCTCTACTATCAGGTGAAATTTCATGATGCTGGAATGATTGGAAGTACCCTTTAGGTTTTGATGACCTGTCAGTGAGTAAGTGAGTGAGTACCAAAATTAGCTATTTTCTCAGGGCCATATCTCAGAATCTTTTTAAGGTATATTATTTAAATTAGGTACTCTCCTCAAGATGGATTACATAATTACATGTGTATAATTTTAGCTATGTATCTCAAATGAATTCCAAACTCCAGGGGGGTAGAAATTGGCTCGAAATGGTTCGTGTAAATAGCGTATATCGTCTACGGCCAAACTAATGCTCGAATTTGGCCTGCGCACGATATGCGCTTTGATTCTTCAACTTTTTTGTCCTAAGCTTTACTATTATATTTTTGTACTATTTTTTTTATAATTTTTTGAGATAGCTTTTTTTAATAATAGCAATAGAAAATCCAATGAATTAAGTCATTTTCTATCCGTTTTATCATGTATTGTTAATGACTTCAAGTGTTAAACACAACAAAGGTGCAATACCATTTACATTTTCGATTGCATTGAAACTATCCTTTTTTTTACTTCGAATGAATCCTATAAATTATCCAAGACGTTCAAGGAAATAAATAGGACACGTAAGGCGTTGTATCCTCTTCTTTTAAATCCTTTGTTCGTTTCATGAATAAGCTTTTAAAATTCTTGTTATTCCCATTGAAACCTGACATAAATTTTAATCTATCTGTTTTAACATTACAATTTGATTAAACTTAAAATTCAGGTTAATTCCGAGTTGTAAACATAATGCCACATCTGACCTAGATCTTTTAGGAGGATAGATAAATCTTATGGGATTTTCTTGAGAATTCAATTAAAAATTAAAACAGCAGATTTTTAGGACCGCGTAGATTAATTTTTAATGAAAAACAAAAATAATAAAACTAAAGATTTGAGCATCTTTATTTTTTTAAATAAGTTGGAATTTTTTTCAAAAATTCTCCTCAGGTTAAAGCTAACCAATGTTTATTAAAAGAGAAAGAATTTAATTTTAGGACAAATTCTAAGATTTTAATAGAAATATTATTAAATTGCGATATCAGAGCGGATTCATACGCTCAGGGGTCGAACCTGAGAACTAACATACTTTCCGGACAATCAGCAGATTCATCCCCTCTGAAATCGCAATTTAATAATATTTCTACTAAAATCTTAGAATTTGTCCTAAAATTTAAATTCTTTGTTTTTTTTAACAAAAATAATATTCGTTCATTCGGTTCTGAAAAACTCCTTCTCTTTCTTCTTCCCAGAATATTCAAAACCAAAAGAGGAAATCATAAAATTTATCCAATTCATTATTTTTTAAAGAGAGATTTTTTACACAGATCCAAGAAGATGTAGGACCTTTAAGTCTTTATAAACTTTTCCTTTTAAAAACAAAGATTGGTTTGGAGCTGGAAGTATTTGTGGACTAAGTTTTTTAAGAAATGAATTTACAGAAAGAAAGTCACAGTCTCTAGAGGTTATAAGGATAGATTTAATGATTGATTGATTCTTGCTAAAGGTCGGTTAGTCCATCTCCGAGTGAGCTTATCTGAAGGAAATTCAAAACAAATATCACATTGAGAAACTATTTTTACTTTATTGAAGGAGACTATAAAAGAGTGTGTCTTCTGCTGGAAGTATAAATTTTACTTATTTATAACGAGACTATAGTTTCGAGGGCTTTGCCCTCTTCATCAGTCTATTACAATGGATTCACAGGAATTAATTCATGAATTAAAGGTTAAAATCTTTCATGTGGTTAGGTTAAGGTTCATTTTATTTTTACTTTAACTGGTAGCTTATAAAAAATAGTGAGTAGCATGAAAGGGGATAACCAACGGACCCTTAATCTAACAGAAATTAATAACCATTTATATAATAAATCCAAAGATTTGAGTATCTTTTTACTTTACCATACAGGGTATGGTCAAGTATTGTAAATCCTACATGAAAAAAGTGTTTTTTTTCCTTCTTTTTTTCAAAATATCTCAAAAACGGCTGAAAAAAATTTTGATTAAAAAAATTGAGCGAAACCATTACATTTTGCTCTGCAAAAAAGCCCTAACAAGTGAACATTGAAAAAACTATATTTTTCGAGATAATAATTGTTTTGTCAAAATGTCTGTTAGTCTGTGCATTACCAAATTTTTGTGGACGAGCTAGCTCAAAAACTAGTGTGAATATCGAAATCAAATTTCACTCGTAGTTTTGGTGCATATCGACCCAAAATTAAGAGGGGTGTGGAGGAGGGTTAAAAATTAAAAATCCAGGCCATTTAAGCAAACTCGACCAAATTTTGAATACATAATCAATGGGACCCCAGAAGTCTAAAAATGCAAAAACTAACCTTACAAAATGGGGGGGGGGGTCAAAAAATGAAAATCTAGCCTCTTGTACCAAATTCAACCAAATTTTGTATACATAATCACTGGGCCCAGAGTAATCTAAAAATGCAAAAACTAACGCCCCTCCCCTACATGATCATAAATAATTTGATTAAATATTTAATTTAAGTGAGGGGCCAGATTGTGTGGTAAAGTCAAGTGGATGGCCACATCAGAACACGTAAGCTAATTTTGAATAATAGATGGAATTTTTTACAAAAATTAACTCACGGTCTATATGTTACCGTCAAAGTATAAACTCCAGACAATTAATATATTGACTAGTCAATGAATACATCTAAGTCATTCATTGACAGTGTTTATACTTTGACGGCAACATATACTGGTATATATAATCATGCAGTAAAAATCCGTTTTTAGTAAGAACAGGTTCTTACTAGTTAAAACGTGTTTCACTGAATGGCAATAGGAATTTACTGATATTGATTGAGTTTGGTTCAAACATCTAAAATCTTGTTTTTCGCCTCGTAAAGTTGTAGAGGAGGTAATTTTTGACATTTTCGTTTAAAATTTTTTGAAAATAAACACCCAAAATGAGGAGGAAGATCAAAAATGAAGCTTCTAGACCTTTGGACCAAACTCAACCAAGGTCAGTAAATTCTAGTTGCCACAAAGTTATTCAGTGAAACGCGTTTTGATTGGTAGGAACCCGTTTTTACTGAAACATTTATTATATATATTATTTTGATTATTTATGTCTATCGATTAACTTAATAAAGTTGTTGTAGGGAAATAAGGATAGCTTATGCAAATAACTTTTATTTTTTGCATAAGCTATTGGTATTATTTCCCTATAACAACTTTATTAATTATATAGGTATATTGCAAGTCAGAGAGAGATTAGCTTCGTGGGTTAGACTAACTACGTGGAAATCATGTTAGTGATAGGGTTCAACTCCTGAGGGGATGAAACCCTGTGATATGCAATGTAAACATATTTCTACTAAAGTCTTAGATTTTGACCTTAATTAAATTATTTTTTGATTAATAACCATTTTAGAAATAGGTACCAGCCGAAATGTCAAGTATTCATCTAAAATTTTAATTATTATATTTCTATTTACTTAGTAAAACTTATCTAACCCTAATCCGTCAAAAGTTTTCAAATCATTTTTGATAGCCTTGTTACTGTTAAAAGCTGAAGTGTTTCACAATTGATTAGCACATCGAATTGTCAAGTGAGTGGTGGAGAATTTGCATTTCATTTACAATAACAAAATAATTTGGATGAAAGCTTTATCTCCAGGTTGGATATTAATAAATCGAATGAATTTTTCAATCTCCCAGCCCACAGTAAATTTGCATTGATGATCCTCATTTGTATACGAAATTTATTAACTTTTCATTTCCAGCTAATGAATAGAATTCGCCATTTCAATTTTATTATATTTTTTTTTGTTTTTTTTTGTGTTTTGTTTTTGATTAAGTTAATTTTCTATTTAGGTGGGGTTCTCTTTTAAATGTCGAATTCTATTTGATTTTCTTTCTCTCATTTAAATGACAATCTATATTCAAAACAAAAATAAAAATATTAACCAAATGCATATAAATGAGCTTATTCATTAGCGATGTATAGATAGATATTCATATATTTATTAAGAAATATAATATAATTCAATGATTAATAAAATTATGGGGGAAGCTCATTTGATAAAAATATCATTCTAATCCAATGAATATATCAAATTATTAATTCTGATTCATTCCGAAATCGAAATATTAAATATATCATAATATAGTCAATCCTTTGTATATTATATATAATAATACTTCAAATTTCATCTTTTGCATTTCGTTAATAAACATGAATTAAAATAAAAATGAATTTTCCATACTCAATTTATAACAACTAAAATCAAACTATTGATTAACTGATTTTAACATGATTTTCACATAAATGAGAGGGTTGCAAGAGAGGAATTTAGCTGATATTATTTATTAGCGATAATTAACATTTATTCATCAAGTTTCATCATTCATAGATATAGCCACTTTTGACATTTTTTTGAGCGACAAAATTTATATAGTGTTTAGGCATATTTTTTAAATAAGTTACTTAGCTTAAGAGTGAATTAAATTACTAGGTAGATTTTACATAAATAAAACGAATATATGTTATGAGTTTTATTTATTTATATAATTATCCAGAAAATACACAACATACAATATCTCGTGTCCTATAGAGTTGACAAGTCAACTGTACATAGACCTGATTAAAGTTAATAATTATTTAATTTTACAAACAATTGCAATAAATGAAATATGGTATACATTCCTAACCATTAGTTCACTTACACCTTTACATGCATATACATTATATTTCGGGTTATTGATTCATCTTCGGGAGATGCTGGAGGCAACTATTGTCAGTTCGATCTATAAATACAGGTAAATTATTTTAAGTACATTAACATGAATAAAAGTAGAAATTACCCACTTTCAATTTCTACCTTTATTCATGTTAATGTACTTAAGGACGTTCCCTAATAGAGCTCAGATGCGATTCGCTCTTTCCCCTACTTTCACATGCGCAGAAAAGCAAAAATATTTTCACTGCGTCGTTTCTCGGATCTGACAACATTGAATTCTTACGGACGCTAAAAGACAAAGAATAAAAAAAAAAAAAAAAAAAAAAAAAAACACTTCATGAAAAAGCTCAATGCGAAATTACAGATGAGAACAGTATAGTTAGGTTGAGAGAATTGGCTAAAAATCTCAAATGCACCAGCTGCAGAAGTTTTTTTAGATATGGAAAAATTGAGTAATTTTAGTGCGACATTGCCAAGTCGCCATCTCTCACTTGTCATGCCATGAGAGAAAAAATGAAAACCATCAAAAGTACCTAACTTTTAACATTTTTCATACAAAATAAATACCGCTTGATACAATTATTTTAACAGAAAAATATTTGTTATATCTTCTGTTGATGATTCTCATTTTTTCAAAATAATTTCAAGAAAATTACGATTGTTATTTAATGAAACAGTCGCTTTGATATCAATCGGGATAGGGTTCGCGTGCTAAATATGCAAATTTCAATGATTAATATTTACAAATTTATTCCCGCAAGGACTATTAAAAAAAATGTCTGCGTATAAAGGACACTGATAAATATGTGTATTCAAAATTTTAAAAGGATTGCAAGAATATCGATTACTTCTTAAAATAATTTACCTGTATTAATACATCGAACTGACAATGGTTGCTTCTAGTATCTCCTGAAGATGGGTCAATAGCCCGAAATATATATATATCGAGATAAAATTCATAACATATATTCGTTTTATTTATATAAAATTTACCTAGTATGTTTTAATTCATTCTTATTTAAAATGTTTCACATAGAAACGAAACCTTTCCCCTTAAAAATTATTACTCAAGGTTAGGTCAGGAAGCTAGAGAGAAGCACTAACCTCAGTAAATGAGAGAGATGGTACGTGACTCCTGACTGGCAGAGAAAGTACAGTGGTCAACCATGTTATAAGGATCCATAGATTATAGGTTGAATATTCTATTTGATCCAATAATGCTAGTATAAACTTAAATACCTGGAGGCACCGAGCAATGCTCGGTAACTTCTTCCTTCAGTTAAAAGCTTTATTTTAATATTATTTTTAATTTAAAATTCTGATAAAAAGGTCGATTTTTATTTGAGAGCCGCTTTCAAATTAAAAAAATACAAAAATATATAATATTCGACCAATGTACCCCCCTACCTCCACCCCGCTCGACCCCACCCCCGAAACCTCGCCCTACCACCGGATTCCCCACCACTGCGCCCCGCCTTCTGTACCTGTTTTGGTTCATATGATTCATTTTTATTCATCCAATTGTTAATAAATAAAACCTATCACAAAATGTAATGTTTTTTCAGAAAATTGAGACCTGTTATGCGAAATATATTTTTAAATAAATTCTTGATTATTTTTTATTCTATTAAATAAATAAATATCTTTATAAAAACAATTATAAAACGTTTATTAATATTTCTAACGTTTAGGGAGAACAAAATATGTTAAAATCCACAATCACAATACCTCTTCAAAGCCTTTGAGAATAATAGATTAATCCAAACCATTGTCACTCTGGGTATAATAGTAAAAGGAAAACCTTTTTTAAAACCATAAGAATGGAATTTGTCTACCTGAGAATAATTAATTTGATTACGAAAAACCCCATCAAAAACAATTTTGTCGAAGATGAGACCGTGACAGATCGAATTGTTACCCCAAAAACCCCCTAACCCGTGAATTTCATCAAAATCGGTAGAGCCGTTTTCAAAATAGAACTAAGATACAAATATATATACAAACAAATAATATATATATATATATATATATATATATATATATATATATATATATATATATAAATAAATAATTAAATATATAAATAAATATACAATTTTTGCTCGCTTAATAAGAGTAGATATATGAAATTTTTCAAAATCTATTAATCTTTTTTTTTTTATTTATTTAATAAAGAAACACACATTCTCTTCCTGATTTGTGTGTGTGCGGGTCCGGATTTAAGCATAGGATACCTAGACTGCGGCCTATGAGCCTCCACCACAAAGAGTCCCGAGGACTCCCGCACCACTGTGCCACATTCCAGGACAAAAATGATTCTACGTCAATTTTTAAAATCAGATTTTCTGTTTTAGTGAATAAATAGTATAAAAGTTTGGTGATCGTAATCATCATTTATCATTTATCATTTACATTTGGTTCATCATATTCTAAATACTCGTACTGTATAGGTAGATATGTAGTACGTAATTATTCTATAATTTAATAATAAACTTTAAAAGTTTATTTTTAAATTAAATTAGGGAACGAAGAAAATATTTTTATATTATAGACAAAAGGATCAGCCGGGATTCGAACCCGAGATCTTCGCATGTGCGCTGGGAAGCCTTTATAAGAGCTTTAGCCAAGCTGATACTTAATGTCTATATGAATTTGGAATTTCATTTTTATTTAATCTTTTAATCTCTTCCTTGTTTATTTTTCGCAGCTCTGTAGCTGGTTTGACTAATTTGGATATAGTTTATTTTTAAGTTTTTAATTGGATAATTGCTGAAAATTTGGTTTTTGTAGGTTAATTTAAAAAAATATATTTTCCCCGGTAGAGGGATCGCCACAAGTCGAGCCTAGTGGCCCATAGATTTTAAATACGGCACTGTCTGTGTGATGAGGAGGAAATATTTATTGATTTATTTTCTATTTCTATTCACTTTCATTCACAGTTAAGATGATAATTTTATTCACATACGGAGAATATTGGCTAAATATCTGTAAATATCCAGAGATCTATTCATTAATAATTAGTGATTTCCTTTTTTATGATGATTAAATTTAGAAAAAATACCATCATTTTTGAAAATAAAACATCTCCCTTGTTATTAATCTTAATTTAGAATTCAAAATTCACTGAATCCCCAAATTTGTTTATTTTCGCATTATATCAACAAAAAATAAGAAAAGAGCAGTTGTCTTAAGAATCTTGTAACATATGAAGTATGCGAGTCCCACTTGACTTGAAAATTATCAAAGCTTTAAGGGGGATAGACGTGGAATGTTTTTGTGAATTATGATATCTATTAAATGTCAAAAGAGAGAAAAATATTCGAATTTTTCATTACTCTAATTGTAAAGAATTATAAAAAAGGTCCAATACCAATGAAAAAGAAACGGGACCATTCGGGTACGAACTGAACCCAATGCAAAAATAATCATTCAAATCGGTCCATATGGCAAAGAGAAATAAATGAACAAAGATAAAACATACATTCCATTGAATTGATAACCTCCTCCTTTTTTTCAAAGCCGCTTAAAAATAGTCAATTTTTATGTGGAAATTATAGACATTGGATGACAGTAAAAAATTATTATAAAATTAATAATACTTAGTAGTGTACGTATCGGATATATTTAATCAACAAAACAGAAATTGATCATATTCAAATGCCTGGGATAATAATCTCTCCACTAGAGGTTTTTTGACGTTATTTTAGAAAATTATTATTAATTAAAATGAAAAACAAAGCTTGCCACTTGTTGATATATTGCCAGTAGCCATTCGGTATCACTTTCTATAACACTTTGAGAATTATATTTCAAACGGTTTCGAGTAGAGATATTATTATTATAAATAATTCTTGAGTTCAGGCTTAGTTAAACAATATTTACACTCAAGAGAACATAATTTTGACATCACTTAAAAAATTCCCACCATACTAATTTAATAAATAATAGATATAAATCAAATTTTTAATTATTTTTATAAAATAAATAAATAAATTGGACATCTGAAAAAATTTTGGCTACGTACCTGATTCTTATTACACACAATAATAATTTAAAACAGAGGTTCCCAAACACAAAATAATAATTTAAACCAGAGGTTCCCAAACACACAATAATAATTTAAACCAGAGGTTCCCAAACACACAATAATAATTTAAACCAGAGGTTCCCAAACACACAATAATAATTTAAACAAGAGGTTCCCAAACACACAATATGTAATAATTTAAACCAGAGGTTCCCAAACACACAATAATAATTTAAACAAGAGGTTCACAAACACACAATAATAATTTAAGCCAGAGGTTCCCAAACACACAATAATAATTTAAACCAGCGGTTCCCAAACACACAATAATAATTTAAACCAGAGGTTCCCAAACACACAATAATAATTCAAACCAGAGGTTCCCAAACACACAATAATAATTGTAAACAGAGGTTCTCAAACAGACAATAATAATTCAAACCAGAGATTCCCAAACACAAAATAATAATTTAAACCAGAGGTTCGCATACTGAGCCCCGGGACGCCACGGGGAGCCGCGGCCTTTTCACAGGTGCGCCGCGAAGCGGTATTTATGTGTGACTTAATTAATCATTTGAATTGAATCGCTTTGAAAGCTTATATTTTACTTTTTTTACTAAAAAAAAATGTTTCATACGTGTTTTAACCTGTAACGTTAGATAGAGAGTATAATTCTTTTTCATGTGTTATTATTTTGCAATTTTTTTTAACATATTTCACCTTTATATAATAGACTTTGCATGCAATTTTATTATTAATATTAAAATAACTAGCTGTGTTAAGGAGAAGTAGCCGCTATTGATAAAACTCTTACTATACTTGATTAATAGAATATTCTTTATTTCGTGTCTGAGCTTGTTTCGATGTCTCCAATGGATATGGACTTGTCTCGACATGTATCCGGGATTATTATAAAAGTGCCCAAGCTTATATTTCGCACCCTTTTCTTTCTATACCAGGGTGAGACATTCTACCCCAATTGCATTTCAGAGAATTTATTATTTTTTTAATTTTTATCTTTAATTGTTTTTAAAATATTTTCAATGAAATAAGGGAATTATTTTTTCGAAATTTCGGTAGATTCTTTTCATTTGCTTTTAAGGAAAGAAAAAATTTATCGAATACATTTTTTCATTAAATATTTATATACAATGAATTTATTTTTATTGAGTAGATTTTTTAATCAAATAAATAAGAATTAACAGATATTTATTATGGGGTGTTCATTTTAGAAAATCAATTCATACGAAATTTGTTTTTAATAAAATTAATAATTTATTTTTTCTAATAAAATTTCCTCGGTAGGCTTGCAAGCTAAAGCCTGCTGGGCGTGTTTAATTTGATAATAAAATTTCCAAATCAAAATGATTTAATTTTTTTATTTTCTATAAAAAAATTCAAATTCGATTTTTTTTTTCAATTTTTCGGGTAGGTACCTTATATCCGAAAAATTGAAAATCTCTCTCTCTATATATCTGCGTGTGGGATCAAAGAAAATACACATTTTTGGGCACTAGAACTAACTTAACGATTCTTGACTAGTGAAAGAGGCTAATTTCGACCGAGAAAAAAAATTATGACTTTGCGTTTTTGAATTATCGTGGATTATGGGAATATAGGCAGATCGACATTAGATATTATTATGGACCTGAATGAACTTTCTACGACCTTTCGATTTTCCGCTACCGTGGGTCGTATATTATAGAAATTTGAAGAAAAAAATACATGAACGAATGAACATGTCTCAGTTTCAGACATTTCTCAAACCAAAACACAAACACTAAACAAAGTAAAATTAAAAAAAAATAATAATACTCCTACAGATATTTATTTTTATTTCAATTTTTTTATTTCCAGTAATGAAGCTGTTGAAGCTTTTATTGTTGTGATTAATTTTATTTAGATTTGAATCTTTAGTAAAATCACACATAATTAATATTGTGTGTATTGTTAGGGCTCTTGTGAGGTGAGTGCTGTGTGGTGCTTTGTGCGCCCCCCATCAAGTCGATGGGGTCCTAACAATCTGTTGAGTGCAGGTTGTAGGTTGCGTGTTCATATAGGTGTGGTGCAGGGGAGGGGCTGCTGGTTGGCGTTTGGCCCCTCCAGATTCGAATGTCCGAATCCGTTCGCTTCCCCAGTCGAATCGAGTCGCTTTAATTATAGCATGGGTGATAATATTTCACTCATGCAAAAACGACGCAACGATCCGACTGAGTCATCTAGCGGCCGTGTCTCAAGGCTCGTCGCCATGAGCAAGAGCGGGCCGCTACACCACACCCTTTGTTTCTTGTGTGATTGCCGATTACCGACTAAGTCAGCCGGGCAAGGCTCTATCCACCTAGCTGGCGGGTCAAGAGGCTGCTTGCTTTGCAATCACGTCGGGGTCACCAGATATTGTTAGGGCTCTCGTGAGGTGAGTGCTGTGTGGTGCTTTGTGCGCCCCCCATCAAGTCGATGGGGTCCTAACAATCTGTTGAGTGCAGGTTGTAGGTTGCGTGTTCATATAGGGTGTGTGCAGGGGAGGGGCTGCTGGTTGGCGTTTGGCCCCTCCAGATTCGAATGTCCGAATCCGTTCGCTTCCCCAGTCGAATCGAGTCGCTTTAATTATAGCATGGGTGATAATATTTCACTCATGCAAAAACGACGCAACGATCCGACTGAGTCATCTAGCGGCCGTGTCTCAAGGCTCGTCGCCATGAGCAAGAGCGGGCCGCTACAGTGTGATTTAACTAAAAATTAAAATCTTATTTATTTATTAGCTATTTAGACAAAAAACAATGTGAGAAGCTAAAAATTTATTTATTATTTATTTTTATCTCTTACTTGCGATTAGACATACTTTTATTTATGGTAGAGCACCATGGAAAAATTTTAATTGAAAAAGGCTCCGCGACTCGGGTAGTTTGGGAACCCCTGATTTAAACTATAATAAAAATTTAAAGTTTATGATTTTTTAAAGTACGTTTAACCGTCAGAAAAGATAAGTGATCATTTTATTTATGTCTTTGTACTGTTTTTAATTTCAACATAATAATTACTCTTTAAGAAAAGTTATGGCTAAGTATTGAAATTGCCAAGATGTCACGAACACTCCTCGGATAAAAAAAATATTATGGCTGATGTTTTTATAAGCCAATGTCGGAATTAATTCAACATAAAAGATCGATTTACCCCTCCCCCTTCCCCCACCATTTGTCTGAGAAAGAAGATTTCAAGTGGGCATTGAAATCGTCCCTAAAAATATTCACTTTTCTCGGTTTGATGCTCTTTTATCAACTTCAGAATCATAAATGACGACTCTTTTCAACAATTTGAATGCTTCTCCTCTCAATTCACAATCATGAGGGCATTCAACTTTACGGATTTTTTTTTTATATAAATATATATATTATTCATTTAGTGTTTTCTTTAATTCTTCTTAAGTCAGTTACCATGCTCTAACTAATTTCTAGAACGAAATTTTAATTGCTTTGGATTTGACAAAATTTCCAGTTAACCCCTAAAGGTGCGTTTGCTTTCCATCTGAAAAGCCTCAAATCCATGAGATGAATCAAATTGTTAATAGCTGACACTCTTAAATTTGGTTATCCTATAGTACTAAAGCGCATTTGTGTCTGCCTCTGTATCAATGTACCTGTGTACCTATATCGTCCCCTCAGGGGGTCATCACTTGATCATTTTTGGTGTAGTTCAAAAATTTAATTTATAGGAGAGATATAAAAATAAATATTATATTCGAGCTCTGTATATATTATAATATACTATTATAATAAATTAAAATTTCTTCCAAAGTAAAACTTCATTTTCTTAAAAAATCCGAAAATGAGAGGTGAGAGTCCCCCCTTTATATCACTTGACCATTTTTGGAGTGGTTCAAAAATTTAATTTTTAGGAGAGATATAAAAATAAATATTATATTCGAGCTCTGTATATTATAATATACTATTAGAATAAATTAAAATTTCTTCCAAAGTAAAATATTATTTTCTTATATAGATATGGTTTCAGTAAGTTGAAACCATTGAAATACAAAAAAAAACATACTTGAATATTTTGATCTATTTGTCCCTGAAAGGGAGATACACATAGTCATTTTGGGGTGAATTTTTGAAATTTTTATAGTGCTCTATTTTTTAAAGTTTTTTTAAGTTTAAGCATTCAAATTTACAACATATTATCTTTGAAATATTTCGGGAGAGTTTTTGCATTTTTTTTTAAATTTGACCCCTACACTCAAAAATGGGGGATTTTTTATTTTGCGGTCTTAAACACAAAAGACTTAGTATCCTATATGTTTTTCAAGTTATTGAGCTCAGAGGATGAGGTCCAGGGGGTTAGGGAGATATTCGGTCGGGTGGAAAGTCGTCGAAGGTGGAGGGTGGAGGAGAGGGTCCAGGAGCCGCCGAAGGTGGAAGTCCTAGCTAGTATTTCTTATAAAATTGTCAATAAAATCACAAGACGCAAAAGGTCAGAAAGATCTTTCTTAAACCCTTATTAAGTACTATATTGCTTTTAAAACTTGTAAGATAGTTTTAAAATATGCATTATAGGCACTAACAAATGCCTCTTATTTGATTCAGAATTTCATGAAACGCATCGATATCATATTGGCCTAAATTTTAAGCCATAAATAAAAAAAAGGCAAATAGGGCGAAATCCGAGCCCTATTAATTAGTTTTGTCAATTAAATAGCAGCCCTTATCAATGAAGTTTTGGACTTTACCTTCTTTGTCTCTCTATTATGGGCTTTCAGTATTTTTGGGTCTCTTGACCAGTTGAATTTGAAAAAACGCTGTGTTTTTAACTTGAACCACAAATAAGAGTTGTTTGTGAGAATGAATCTACTACATCCTAAAAACCTTTGTGGTGTGGTTCACGTCAAAAACATTCGAGAACCAAATCACAAGAGCATAAATTCTCATTACAAGAAGACTTATTTTTTTTAAACGATGTTTTTCTGGTAACGTTTCAAAAGAAAAGCACCCCTTAATAGAGTACCAAATTGCTTGTTCAATCTTTTCACTTCTTTTGCTCGCATATTTACACCACTAATTAATATGAGTGCAGCACAAGAAACGTGATTTCGATCTGAAAAAGAGTGGACCCGTTAGCACAATAATTGATTAAGAAATTAATGTTAAAAAATATCTAATTTAGGGTACTAATGGAAGAAAAAGTTGTATTGTAAAGAGGAAAAAATGGATTTGTAAACCAGTACGGAGGGGTGAACCGCGATTGGAATTAGGTGTACACGTCATTGGAAATATGTGGAATTATTTTGGAATTCATTAGAAAATGCCTCTTCATCTATTGTCTTCTCCTTGGAAATGAAAGTGGAAATAGGTGTACACGATATTAGGTCGCGGTTCACCCCTCGACCAGTACCATGTTATTATATTTGATGATGAGGTGACGAGCTACAATTTTTGTATTTGCGAATGAATATTTAGGATAGTCTTTAAAAGAATCGTAGGGAGATGGACAAGAATTTAAATCAAACGCAAAGTTTCTTAATTCAATGGGCTAAACGTTTCGTCACTGATTAGCGACTTCCTCAGTGGCTCATTTGATAAACTTATTAGTGAGGAGTTCTAACTAGAGAAAAAAATTTTTTAAAGGGTATGACTTTTCCGAAACATCAATAATTTGTCATTAAAACAAAGAGAAAATATATAAAAAACAATTAATATTGTCTCTTGTTATCTATATATATAAGATTAAGGTTTTGTTTGTACATTTGTCCAAATCACGCCAAATTTTGGTTGCACAGGTTTCAAGCAAATTTATTAACGAAAACACCCTCAACAAAATTCATTTGTGTCTGTCTGTCTGTATGTCTGTAAGTATGTATGTATGTCTGTCGGTCTGTATGTATGTTTCTGTCGTTTCCGAAAAGTTGCTCACGTTTCACGTAAAAACGGCTAAAGTGATTATTATGAAATTTCATATTTACATCAGATGTCTTCTAACTTACGTTTTTAGCTATGTAACGTTTTGATATTTTGACCCCAGAAGGCGGTTTGGGGAGGCGCACGAATGAGCATTATCAAATAACTCCTAAACTATTAACCCTACGGCAAATCTTATAATGTGCAAAGTTGTAGGGGATGTGATTTCTGACAACTTTTGTTTAAAAAATCCCCCTCAAAAACGACCCAAAAAGGGGGGGGGGTCAAAATATGAAAATTCTTGCTCTTTGACCAAACTCAACCAAATTTTGTATACATAATCTGTGGCCAAAGAGTCACTAGAAGGCTAGAAATGCAAAAACTAACCACCCAAATGGGGGGGGGTCAGAGGGTTTAGTGGGGTGGTGCGGGGCGTGCTGGAGGGCACGAGGGGTGGGGTGGTGTAGTGAGGGTTCAGATGAGGATCCAGAGGCTTAGTGGGGTGGTGCGGGGTGAGGTAGGGGGGGGGGGTGCTGCGGGGCTGGGGGGTTTAGGGGGCGTGCCCCCTGGCTAGCAAGAGGGCCGCCGAAGGCGGGCCTTGCAGCTAGTAACAATTATAAAATTGAAATAAATACAATTTGATCCACTATTCAATCTATTTGTTATAACAAGAGACTATCTTAATTGTTTTTTATATGTTGTATCTTTTTTTTAATGACAAATTATTGATGTTTCGGAAAGACATGCCCTTTAAAAATGTTTTTTTCTTATAGTTAAAACTCCTGTGAAATAAGTTTACCAGAGTCACTCGAGGAAGTCGCTAATCAGTGACGAAAATTTTGGTCAATTTAATTAAGAAAATTTGCGTATGATTTAAATTTTTGTCCAACTCTCTACGATCCGAAAGATTTGATTATGGATGCGAATAATGAAATATTTAGGATAGTGTTTTTTAATTTAATAATTTTTGAAAAATAAATCTATTATGATTCTTTGGTGAAGATTACAAATAGTAAGATTGACGTGATTTTTGGAGACGGACTGATAAGTGAATTGAATGGATGTTGATGACGCTGTCCAAAAAAGAAGATAATTTAGACTATGTTTTCATTCATAAACCGACGTTTCGGAGGTTACCTATAATTCTGCTGAGAATGAAATAAGATATATTATTGTTACTGACACTGAAAACGGAGCCAGAGGGGAGTCGCATTGGATTTCCTTCACTGGCTTTTCCAAACCCTGAAGAAGGAGGGAATAAGCCTCCGAAAAGTCAGTTTATGAATGAAAAGATAGTCTAAATTATCTTCTTTTTTTGGAGTGCCTCATCAATATCCACTCAAATACAAATAGTTCATTATAGTACATACATAGGAATACCAGAAGGAGAAGAAGAAAGAACATAATCTTCAATGAAAATTTTTGATAACATTAATTATTACTCGGTATGCCCTAGTTATAAATTCACCCTATTTTTTTTCATTAAATCCCTCAGAAACAATGGAGGAAAATAATTTCGAACTATATTTGTCTGTCTCGATTCAGATACACGGATAATAAGTCAAGAAAATTCATTCTGGAGTTAAAATTTTTGTATTTTCATTTCAAAATGATTATAACTTTAGAACTATACATTCAAAAATACAGAAAATATCATTTTTAAATATTTTATTTAGTTTTTAAAGTTTAGTGATCATAGGCCTAAATAAATAAAAATTTTTAAGAAAAAAATAAAAACCGACTTCAAAAAATTAAGTGCAACAAATATAAAAATACACTAAAAGGTATAAAATAATTATTATCTTATTTAGTTACAACTAAACGACGAAATATTAACACGAAATTACTTTTTAAAGTCGGTGCCAAACAAACTATACCTATAAGCGAGCATACCCGCCAAACGTACTAAGTAAGATCCGTCGAGTGCGATTCATAAAAGGTATATGTTTGGCACCAACTTCAAAAAGTAATTTCGTGTTAATATTTCGTCGTTTAGTTGTAACTAAATAAGATAATAATTATTTAATACCTTTTAGTGTATTTTTATATTTGTTGCACTTAATTTTTGAAGTCGGTTTTTATTTTTTTCTTAAAAATTTTTATTTTCTCTTTTTAGTGATGTTATTAATAGTGATTATATCATCAGAACTTGACCAAATTAATATGACACCATCCCTAAGACACCCCCTTTCCGGATAAAAAAAGAACCATCGAAATCGGTTCATAAACAAAGAGGTTAGGTCTAAACAAACCTAAACAAACCTAATAAAAAAGGTCTAATACCTATGAAAAAAAATCGAAAAAAAATGGGACCAATCGGAAGCTAGACTGGACCCAATGCAAAAAAAATTTTCAAAATCGGTTGACAATTGGCGGAGATATGAGGTAACATAGGCACAAAAAAAAAAAAAAAAAAAAAAAAAAAAAAATTCAATCGAATAGAGAACCTCCTCCTTTTTTGAAGTCGGTTAAAAATTAAGTGTTTTTCACTATCAAAATGTATTAAGATAAGCAAATGATTTGCCCACAAATAGCTTATTACAAATGTGTTATATATTAAAATTAATTAAAAAATTGAATTTATACTAAGGTGATAAAATACAATTTTTTTAATAGTATAATTAATACTTATCATTTATTTATTACTAGGGCTGTTTTAGTTGCAGCCCGAGTCTGGAGAATTTTTTTCTATTTTTCCTTCAATTTCATATTACAACAAAGCTTTGTCAAATTCATAATTTGTCACCTATTCTCGTCATAGAAAAGGACCATAGATCCTAGGCGATCAATAAATAATAATTATAATCCCATGGACATGATGTCAATAAGCGTTAATTAATCTAATCTCCGGATATTATACACCAAGATATATTTACTTTGACTGTTCTGTCAAGAATGCAATGCTTCAAAAACTTCCATGACAAATAAAAGCTTGATGTATTGAAAGTTCACCATCAAAATGCTCAAGTGCCTTTTAACTTAAATTTAATGATGGAAATAACTAACTGACCTAAAATCGATCGGGGTTTCTTACTTTATCTGGTAGTAATTGTTAACAAAGATACTTAGGGCCGGTTGTATGTCGCAAAGTAAATGCCTTTTACAAGTGACAAAGGGTAGATGGTAAATGGAGGGATTATTATTGTTAAAATATTAAAATTAAATTTATTTCAAAATATTACTGCTTGTCGATTTTGCCCTCCACCATGATCGATATTACCCTACCGGTCGAAATTACTTCACATTTTCCCCCTTTTAAAAAAAAGTACCTTATAAAAAACATTTGATTGTTTACAAATCCAATAGAAGAAACTCATAATAGATAAAGTATCCAAGCCGTTTTGAGCAACTTATTACCAAGATTAATACTTGAAATTTTTAACAGCGTTAAGTAGTCGATATTCCCCCCACTTATACCTACACAATGAGTGGAAATGATCAACACAGTCTCTTACAATTCCCTACCCCCCTGAAAGTGTAACTATCCTTAGTTTATCATTATTCGTAAAAATGTGATTTGTTTGTCTTTCTATTAATTAAAGAAGATGGTAATGATATTTAGAAAGGGAACAATACCACAAAAACTAGAAATCCTATTTATTAATTTTATTTTTCTCATATTTATTATAAATGAGTAATATTAAAATAAGCATTAATTTGCATTATTTTAAAATTTCAAGCATGTTTTCATAACAAAGATAATGAGTTTTTCTTATTATTTACTTCAAGTTATTTTTGTTTGTAGACAATGCTGTGTCTCTAGAGGTCTAATCAGCATTTGCATCTTTCACTAAGAACAACTTTCTTCCTTATTCACTGCAGCAATGCATCCCCCTGTGTCCTTTTTAGCAAACTTTGCACGATGCTTTAGAAGCAAATGTTGCTTAACGAAATGGTATTTAGGTATTTCATTAATTAATGCTAGAGTAATTTCATCAGCAATATATTATGTGATTATCAATTCTGACTACACCGTAATTTGTCCTCCGTTACATTGAATATTATCGACTAGGAAGAATTTACAAACTTTTAACATAATTATTTAATTAGAGTAAATATGGAAGACAAACTTGCTGCGTTGTTGTAGAGACGAACGAGCCAGGGGATAGAAAAAGTTTTTGAAAAGGAAATCTTATAAATTGTTGAAAAACGCAACTCAATTAAAGTCTGAAATTAGAGACATGAGATTCCATTTTATATAAATTATTATATTATCATGATTCTATTGAGAATTTTATTTAAATCACATCTATCATTAAATATTAACTAGAAAAAGTAACATTTAACACCATTTTTCCTATATACAAAGTTTTTTTTTATTTTTTCAAATCATTTCTTTTTTACCCAATTTAAGTGAAAAAGTTGGGCATGCGGAAGACTGTATCTATACTTAATGATGATGACACAGACTAAACAACAGCTTCTAGTAAAATAAAAATATTTTAGTAATAAAATTAGGAAACTACCTCATTTGCTTATACAGGGCGGAGTATAAAGATCTACCACATTTTGAAGAGGTATAAAAAATAAAAAAATTTAACTATGTAGAAAAAAAACTGAATATATTTTTGAAAAGAGCATAAAATAATTTTATTTTTTTTTAATTTGTTTTAAACATTATTTCAGAGAAAAAAGGGGAGCAGGGTCAAAAATGAAAATTCTAGCCCTTTCGACCAAACTCAACCAAATTTTGAATACATATTCTGTGGACCCCCAGAAGACTAAAAATGCAAAAACTAAATACCCAAAATGGGGGGAGGGTCAAAAATGAAAATTCTAGCTCTTTCGACCAAACTATGGGTAGGTATGTTCTCAAAATTTGGTTGAGTTTGGTCGAAAGGGCTAGAATTTTCATTTTTGAACCCGCCCCTCTTTTTTTGTTTGATATAATGTTTAAAACATATTTAAAAAATAAAATTATTTTATGTTCTTATCAAAAATATATTCAGTTTTTTACTAGTTAAATTTTTTCATTTGTTTTTATACCTCTTCAAAATGTGGTAGATCTTTATGTCCCACCCTGTGTATAGATTTGAGATACTTGACATACTATATTTAGCCTAATTCAAAAAAAGGAGGAGGTTCTCAATTCGTCAGAGACTTTTTGTTATGCCTCAAATCTATCCTATAATGTATTTTAACCCGGAGTTATAAAAAACTTTTTTTATACCTATAACTAAAAGTTAAATGACTTATCGCCTGAAATATTTCGAACGCAACAAAAATAGCGATCGTGATCTATTTGCGACGTCACCATTGTATACTTTCTATCGAAATCCTCTAGCTGGACTGGATTTAAATAGTCTATGATCTATATTTTTCTATCCAATCATGTAAAAACTATTCGTAATATACAACCTCGCCTTCATTCATACTTTTGTGTCACTTAATTTAATTTAATAAGTCAGTGGAAAATAGTAAGATTGAATGAAGTACACCTATTCTCATATAATATTTTGTTAAACATAACAAACAGATGTTAATTTATATTTACCAAATTTATTTGTATTAAAGTTATTAATTTCTAATCAATATATTCATATTTATTATAATAACTCAGTCAAGATACAGCATTATCATTTGTCTTTAACTTCCATAATCCTGATATTCGAATCTACAATATTAACAATTTGATTGTGGTAGGTAATATGCTATACGAAAGGTTTCAGATTAATTTAATCGAGGTTTCTTGAAAAAAGCTGAGTCCGATTGTAATACAGAAGAGCGTCGATAATCCGGATTCAATTCCTGTAAAAACAAAGTTTAAATGAATACATACATACATACATATTTGAGCTCTGACAATAAATAAACTGTACAGTATTCTGTAAATACATATGTATGTACATGTACATATTGTACATTACATATATACGTATTTTCTTTAATTAAAATACATTATTCATCTTCTTTAAGTGCCATATCAGGTCTCCCTGACGTTCGGCTCCTCTCCACATATACCTGTGCTGAGTGTGCTTAGCTGTTTTTACACAGATATACGAGACCTACTTTTTAGCGCCGGTTCCGAACGGCTAGTTTGGAGAGGTTACTAGGCAATTATACTCTTGGTAGGTTGCCATTTCCAAGAGGAAGCGACTGCAAATATCTGATCTGGCGAGACTCAGTCTCGAACCAGCGTATTTCGGGCCAGCGGCCCGACACTCTAACCTCTGACCCACAGTCGCCTCAAAACACATTATAAGTTCATATTAATTAATGGTTTTATTTATTTGCTCCAATTATTATTTAACCACTAAAGTGAATTATTAACAGTTTTAGCAAGTTTTCTTTTTATTATGAACTCAAATGACCTTTTTTTGGTTTTTTCGAAAATCCGGACATTTTGATAACCCGGACAGGATCCGGTCACAATTAATCCGGATTATCGACGGTCTACTGAACCTACTTCCTTTTTTGTTGTAGCATAATTTCTAAGAATTAATCATATCCCCTTTTAAAAATGTGATTCTTCTAGTGTCAGATTTCTTCGATTTTAAAATTTTATTATTTTAAATTATTTTTGAACCCTCTCTCTTTTAGTGTCTGTCAATTCAATTAGGTGGTAAAAAGTGCATATGCGAAATTTCGTAAAAATCGATCAACATTTTTCTTAGTCATTCGTGATCGTGAGTGAGTTTTCCTAGCGAACGAGATCGTCTGTGCAGTTCTTATCGCAGTTAACATTATATTAATATGTATTGTTTCTTTTAATATATAATGAATACATTTTAGTAATATTGATTGCTGTTAAAATAATTATAAGCTCTAACATTCAGCGACGGTTTTCAATGTGTTCATAAATGTTCATCAACTGACGCATTAAGGGGTTATTGGAAACCTAGCCTAAAGCTGCCATAATTGTAAATGATTTCAATTATATCCTATCCACCAAGTCCTACTAACAACCTCCACCCACTTCTACTCAACCCTCCAAACAAAGATAAATTATATCTCTATTTCGCTATTTACGTAAATATCTTCTAAACTTACCAAATGAGTTTTAATTAATATATCTGGAATAACTTATAATGGGTTACCGATAAACCCATATAATTTAATTTAAATAAGCGGGTCGGCCATCCGAGAGCTCCTAACATGAGATCGACATTTGTAAATATTTATTTACTTATTTATTTAATTCAATTAATTAATTTTCAACGACAAAAGCCTTAACAAGTTAGTTACATATAAACATGAATATTATCCACATTACAATGAAACAGAGAGATAAATTAGATAGTATGGTGATTAAAAATAGATATCGACTGCAAAAGCCTTTACTAGGAATGGCAAACGATATATCGATTATTTTTTATATTGATATATTTCCTAAATATCATACAATACATTCAACTCCGGCCCAATCCCTGAAATCTATTCTTCTTTTCACAATGCATGGGTCTACTCCGCCTTACAGAGGTTATACCTTTTTGGTGCAACTTCTTCTTGTTTCATTATTATTACAACAACAAACTACAGCTAAAGCTGCTGCGTGCAAGTTTGGTCTCATATATACGTCTAGACGCTATTATATTCCCAGTCAACTTCTTACACTGTATAAGGATCAAATTCGTCTCTGTCTCGAATATGGCTCTCATCTGTGGAGGGGTGCCTCCAAGCATTCTCTTGCCACACTGGATGCAATTCAGAAGCTAGCAATTAAACTAATAGGAGACCCGGCCCTAACTAACTCACTCGACTCCCTGGCTCACAGAAGATCCGTTTCTGCCCTTTCCCTGTACTACAGATAATATCATGGTGTCTGTTCAGTCGAGCTGAAATCAATTATCCTCCCTAAATTGAAAAGTTTTTGTTTTGCCGAGAGTAGCAGAGTTGTTGAATCACAAAGAGAAACAAAGAGGTTGTCCTCTGCTTGATGCAAATAAACATACACACATATATATCGAGATGATATATCTGTATATATATTATTTATTTGTTTGAGACTATAGTTTCAAAGACTTGGTCTTCATCATCAGTCTTTTTTTAATTATAAATGTTTTTCATGGAGTCAATATCGTATGGATATTGAAAATTTGATTTTCCTTCTTCACTGGTGGTCAGCTTAGAACTAAAACAGATATATCATCTCGATATATATGTGTGTATGTTTATTTTCATCAAGCAGAGGACAACCTCTTTGTTTCTCTTTGTGAATCCTGCCTAAAGTCCTCTTTGCGATAAATATGCTGTTTTCGAACGCCCACCACCCCTTCGCTGTCAAATTGGATAACAATCGAACCAGCGTTTTCGCTAACTCTTTTATCCCTATGACCTCCAGAGACTGGAACTCGCTCCCAGCCACCGTCTTCCCCGCGACTTATAACCTTCAGATATTTAAGACTCCCAGCTACAGATACCTTCGACTCCTATCCAGCCTAAAATCCCCTTCTTCTTCTTTTCACTATGGAGGGACCAACCCAGACCTTTAGGGGATGCACCTCTTTGGTGTAACTCCTTCCCTCATCAATTTGATTAAAAAAAGGGCATTAGAACCCTACACTCATTAAATGACGGCAAAAGAAAAAAGAAAAGATTACCAGACTTCTTAAGTATACTCCTCTGCGTACATTACAAGCTTTTAATAAATTTACTCAAAGACTTTCTATACCTCTTTATAAGAATTGTCTCAAAACGTAAAAATTCTTCCCATCCAATCAAGTTTTTCTTTATTTTTTAGATGGCCTAAACAGAAGATCATTTGGAAAAAAGTTGAGTTGAAATCGGCTGGAAATAAACTTTTTACATCTCTTTTTCTCACCCTTTCTTTTTCTGTCTTAGTTATAGTCAAGGAATTGAATTTTTTAATTAAAAAAAGTAAAACATGCTTAATTTCATGATCATTGAAGAGAGTGAAAATTAACTTTGAACTTTTTCTAACTCAACTTATCTTTTTTTTCTTTCCAATTTTATTTCAAATAACAAATATTGTTGCTGCTTTCTCAATGATTGAAATTTCTATTTCCAATATTCAATTAAACTCAGCAAAATTGAGTGAAAATTACTTAGCGATTCGCCTGATATTTCATTATCTCCTCAAAGGAAACGTGCTATTATAATTTTGTAAATTCCATTGAGACTTTAATAAAATTCATCTTCAATTAATATCACCTAATTTTCATTTTGCATAAAGGGAGAAGTCACTGAGATAACGCATCTATTCGCTTACGTTTACCTTAGCCATTTTAACCACGATGGTCAAAAAGTAAAATGATTATCTTTAGGTTCACAAAAACCAAAATGTTAGTATTTAATATTTACTAAATAAACGGTATTGGCGAAAATATCGATGGACGTGCTATCCTTTTGAAATAATTATGTAGAATTAATATTTACAATTTACAATTATTCGGCAAAAAAAACTTTTAACTTGAATTAAAATAAAATTTTTGTCTTGTAAAAATTCAATAAATAAGGTAAAAATCGTCATTTGGGGAGAATTATCCAATTAAAAAATTAAAATAATAAACTTTTAGAGTCAATATAACAATGGGTTTTCAAAAGATTTTGTTTTCTTTAAGAATTCTAGGGGCTAATTGAATTTTTGCTTTTAATCTTTAAAATATATTTTTAAAGAAATTTCAAAATCTAATTAATTCCTTTCAGTTAGTTTAGAAATGAATGAATGAGATCGAATACAAAAGCCAAAAGACTTAATTCAAATATTTTTCATCTACTCTATATATATAATTAAAAGCTTGGCTGAAACTTTTTTATTTTTTTCTACCCTATTAAAGACGCTTTTCAGAATTTTTTTCAAATTTTTTAACCCAACCCAAAAGAAGTTAGGAATTTTTGAAAAAATAGTTTTTTTTTAAATAACCATAACTTTTTCAAAAATTTAGTTATCATGATGATTTTTTTTTAATTTTTGGTTTTAAATGTACTTTAAAAAAATAGAGTTTTCTTAAATATTTGTTGCAGTATTAAATACTTCTTCAACGATAATGTGGTTAGAGCTATTGAGAATGAACGACACTCAAAAATCTGACAAACAGGGCCGCCAACACATGTTTAGTTTGCTAGTTTAGTTCTTTTATTGTTTGGCAAGCTATGTTGGCTAACCTGATTTTTTTTTTTTTTTAGTTTTCCTGAATTTTCCAATTTTCAGGGCAACTTTTCCAATTTTTTTTACCTATTAACCTGAATTGGACTATTACGAACATTAAAAAAAAATAGCCAAATCGGTCCAGGCATTTGAGAGATCTGCGCTTACAAAGAAACAGAAATTCATTTTTATTGTATAGATAGACGGATATAATAGTGTCATAGGCAAATGGGGCGTCAAAATAACAACAATAAGTCCGGGGGCTAACAAAAATCTAAATAAATTATTATATATTTCAAACCTCCGAAGTTAGGGTTAACTGAAATTTAATATGAATGAAGCTTTTATTGAATATTCCATGGAATTCCGGAATAGAGAAGGACGGCGAGGGGAGTGGGGGAGGGGGGGGGGTTAAAAATTGAATGAAAAACTAAAATTCTATTTGGCCAAGTTAAGAACAGCTTTTATAAGTTTTAGATTTTTTTATTCTCTGGAGACGTTCAAGTTTTAAAATCGGGATAAGAGAAACAGCTGTTAAGTAAATTCAATATTTTATAAATGCAATAAGTTGACAACATTAATCTTATATTTTATTCATTTTCATTTCTCTCACTCTTATCCGAACATATTAAACAACTCGTCTATTTGATTACCCAATGTTATACATTAACATGTCATCTTCGGAGTAATTCAAGATAAAAGATAATATAATTCAAATTGTCTAAGATGAATTATAACACGCATTATATATTAAGTCAATGGTTCTATTGTCTTTGTCAACGAGAAGGAGATAATGCAATTGATGTATTTTAATATCAAATATAATTATATCTGTTTCCATATTCCGTCTTTGTTGTTTTATTCGCATTTCATTATAAAATGACACCATAAAAAGAAATGTCACCGCACTCTCTGATATTGAGATACAGATTATTAGGGCTAGGATTCGTATGCAATTACATATTTTTTTTACTATTTTAAAACATTTTTATACATGTTTTGAGGGCCTCTGATGACAATATCAAAAGTTAACACAGTAGAGACCCAAAAACTGGCCTAATCTGGTCCGGGGAGTGGCCGAGTTTGTGAAAATGTCGGGTTATCAAGAATGTGGTTAAAAACGAATAAGTACTAGTGTTTCCTCAGAAAATAGAGTACTGTACTTATATGTATTGTTTTCTTGAGAATACAACAGAGAATAAACTTCCCAAATACCGTTAAACAAAGGAAAAGTGCGTGCTTTATCAAGGCATAGAGGCTTTACTACCAGGGTGTGGCCGAGTTATGCGGACTGCCGGGTTATCGAGTGCCGAGTTTTCGGGACTCTACTGTAGTGCATATATTTTTACATATTTCGGAGTTTTTCTGCATATAATACGTTATTGTGCATATTGTGTAGTATATTTAGAGAATTAAATTGCATAAACTACCAAATTTGCATATTTTACAAAAAAAAAAATTAAGATTTTTTTGTTGTCAACACAATATTTTGTGACACAGATAACAGACAAAGCTTGAATGCCCGGGTTCGAGCCTGGCTAGCATATAAAATTTCTACCGGCTAAAACTCGCCTCCCTCACTAACCCTACCAACATTTTACTGATCTGCTGTTTAATTTGGCTTTGTTCCCGATGACAATAAATAAATAAAAAAAAATTAGATCTGTGTCGAGGGACTACCGGATAGGAACGAAGTTCCTTATTATAAAAATATTAATTTTAAGTTCTATTCTAGGAAAAAGAAAAATAATTATTCGGGTATACATTTTTTATTATGATTTTTTAATCGATAAAAAGTAAAGAAACTACTTTATAAAATTTATATTTATTTTACAATGATTTATAAAAATATATAATATATAATAATAATAATATACAAAAAGAAACAGGTATTTATATGAATAATAATAATTAAGCCTAATTATGTTCTATCATAGAAACTATAGCTTTATGGTAACTAAAATAAGATATATATATTTGTGATTCGATTTTTGCCAAATATCTCGAGAAAACAGCATCGATAGTAGTATTGTCTCTCGTAGTGGATTCATCTTCATTATTGTTCATATTTAAATCAAATGTATTTTTCAGAAAAGTTTTAAATGACTCTGATTGCTTATCTTTGAAGTTAATATTGAAGTCACCTGCCAAAATTAGTGGAAGTTGGTCATAATTGGTACCATACTCTTCAAGTAATGCTGTAGATGCTGCAGAATACTCCAACAGTGATCGATGTATGAATCCTTGTATGTCTATTAACTTCTGTTTCTGTGCAATGTAAACGACTACCATTACGATTTCAACGCCGTTTTCCATCTTGCAAATAGCAGAACAAATATCTCCAACAGGTGAATGTCTAAAACCAAAGTCATTAGCATTTTCATTATTATGTCCATATTTGATGAAACAATATTAACAGTGTCGTCATTCGATTGGTAAATCGCAACTCCACCTGGATCGAACATTACCTTTTTTATAATGGACGATACAATTAAAATTCGGTATTTCATATAGCTGATCATTGGTCCATATTTGTCTCAGATAGTAATAAAATGTTTGTTTTTTGAGTAACTGAATCAGTTAAATCCAAGCGATCCCGACCACAGCACAAGCCAGAGGCCCCGCCTCGAGAGTGACGACCTGAGTGGATGCGCGCATGAGCATTGGCACGCTTTTTTTAACGTTACGGACGTTTTTCACCTGCTAGGGTACCACTCCGAGGCGTCCCAAAAGCGAATCCCCGTTCCAAAAAAAACAAAAAAAAAACAGACAAATCTTAACAAGAGACAACCATTAAACGTTGGTAATTGTGTTTTGCAATCAAAAAAGTAAGCTAGAGAAAAGTAGATATGAACCATAAACATCCTGATAAATTTCCTCATTTCTGTTAAACTTAGGAAAATAATTTTAAACCAGACAGTCAATTTTTATAAAAAAATTAAATTTATCAACGCAAAAAAAAAGATCACTTGACGTTTCTCGAGATTTTCCTCCCTTCATCAAAAATAAAATGAACAAAAATTCCACCATGCGAAAAACGTTCTTTTATTTTTTAAAGAGAAAAAATTCCCAGAAAAACAAACCTGTTCTTTTTTGGGTTAATAAATTTGTATTTGATAAAAAATAGATTGAATGGTTTGAAACTATTTTCTAGAGTTATATATATTTTATATATATAATTAATTTACCAGTTAATAAAATTTAATATTTCCATTTTTATAATAAAAAGATTATTATTTTTAAATTGAAAGGTGAAGATAAAAGAATCGCTTTATATATTGAAAAATATTGATGAATGTGTGAATTTTAAAATGGATTCAGAAAACATATCAGAATCCTACAGTCTTATAGTGTCATTGCTGCGAATGTGGTTGTTTTGTTTAATTGTATTGTTTGGACAGGTATTAATATTTATATATAAAAAAATGTAATGAAGGTGTATATTTTGATACGAGCTTTTCGTGCGTGCCTTCGGCACGCCTCGAAGCTCGGCCCTCAGGCTGGTGCTCTGGCGGGCGGCGTCTCGGTCCAAAAATGTTATTCCTCTTAAAAAACCACACTCCAAATGTATACCTGTAAACTCCCGAAAATACATAGTCTCTTAAAAGTTTCGCCTCATTTTCGCCCTGACACAGCTACAGAAATGAGGCTCTAGATATGAACCTGGAAGTATTTTTTTTCTATAATCTACAGCATTGTGATATTTTTTGTGTGGAAATAGATTTATTTAAATAAGTGGGATCGTGTGAGGAGGAAAATTATATTATATCATTTTTTTAAAATTTGGGATCGATAATCGATATAAGGCTCCAAATATTTAAAAGAGATCAGGTGTTGTTTGTATGACAGGCTGCTCCATCCAGTATTGCCATGAGAAACTCATATGGGCATGCGTGTCTTAAGTCGTTCATTTTGTAAAAATTAATCAAAAAATAAGAATAACAAAATTTAGATTTTTTAAAAATTATAAAAAAGTGGCAAATTATTAAAAAATAAACAAATAATATATAAAATATAAATCAAATAAGATGTGAATAATTTCTTCTTCTGTGCGAAAGAGCGAATTGAATATTTAATTTTTGAGTGGTGAAGGGAGGGGGAATAATTATCAATATATTTAATCTAGAAAGAATTTAATTTTAAGGACAGAATCTAAGATATTAATAGAAATATTATTAAATTGCGATATCAGAGGGGATTCATCCCCCCAGGAGTCGAACCTGAGAACCAACTTGCTTTCCGGGCAGCTGGCTCACACCCTCGAGACAAAAAACTCCCTCTGAATCGCAATATTTGATGTAAGCATAGAAATCTTTCACTCCATTAATATATAACGGAAATTAAAAAATTTAGCTTAAAATGAAAAAAAGTTTTTCATTCAAGTCCTGCTATTTTAATATAAAAGTAAAGATTTGAGCATCTTATTTTTGAATAGAGTTGGAATGTTTTTCAAAAGTGAGCTCGGGTTCATATTATCAAATCAATTTTAAACTAGAAAGAATTTAATTTTAAGGACAGAATCTAAGATAATTAATAGAAATATTATTTTTGTCTCGAGGGTGTGAGCCAGCTGCCCGGAAAGCAAGTTGGTTCTCAGGTTCGACTCCTGGGGGATGAATCCCCTCTGATATCGCAATTTAATAATATTTCTATTAATATCTTAGATTCACTCATTTTTGAAAAACATTCCAACTCTTTTCAAAAATAAGATGCTCAAATCTTTACTTTAATATATTTAATGTTTCTTAATTTAAAATCAATTGGAGTCTTTCATTTCAAAATTCGAGTTAAAATTTCAATTATATATCAAATTTTCCTCGACTTATCTCGACTCAAAACACAAATATACCGACGGCATCACTGCCCCTGTCGGCAGCATTAGGTCAGCGTTGCTGCAAATTAATCTGGACTATTCTAATTATAATGTATTTGATAAAAATGAATTTACTCTTAATGAGTTTCTAGAATAGATTTGTTTGTAACGATAATTTTATTTAATTGAGAATTGATTGCGTAATATGATAATTAAGAAAAAATAAAAATAAAATTTCAATTGGTCATCAGTTCAAAATTGATTCTAGTCAATAATAAATGTTTTTTATGAATTATTGCTATATATGATTGATATAAATGTGTGAAATATCTATGTAAATACTCGTAAGTTAAGGATGATTTATGTATACAAAGTGACAATTTCTGGATTTTGGACGAAATTGTATATATGAATTCAAACTTCTGTAATTGATGTATTATGTAATTGTTATATAAAAAATTGAAGAAATGTTTCATTTTTCAAATTTTAGTACTACTGAAGATAGTCAACCAGTGGGGACCGAAACTATTTAGTTAAATAATAAAATAAATAATAATAATTAAATTAAATTATTGTCTTTTATTAGTTTGTGACTATAAAAACCTTTCAATTTAAAAATAATTTAATATATAAGTCACTTAAGTTCTGGAAGAATTTTATAATAAAAAGATTATTGTTTAATATATTAATAAATAAATAATATTAATAAAATTTCTAATATTTTGATTTTACATATTTCATGTTTGAATTTACATATTTTAGACGTTTATTGTGCAAATAAATCCTGGCCCTACAGATTTTATTATTTGTTTATACCACATTTGTTTCGTTTCAACAGGCATTGTCCATCTTCATCAATTTATTATTTAACTTAAATTAGGATAATGAAATCCCTTGAAGGAAAGAAATAAAAGGGTAACTGGTCAGAGGGCTTCTCGAAACTAATAATAGAAATTAAAGGGGAAGATACAACACGTAGAGTAATCCAAGTAAATACATCTCAGTAATAGCTATGGAGAGAACGAAAGAAGAGGGAAATAAATTACCCACGTTTTAAAATAGAAATATATGCAAACAACAATTAGAGTAAGAGTTATACGTAAAAGATAACTAAGGTTCAACGGCGAAAGAAAAAAATAGGTCGAAGAGAATAAAACTCGGCTGTTGAAACCCATCTAGATGGCAAGTCGGTGAAAAGGAAATCGAAAAGGGGAGAAAGAGAAAAACAGACATACAATAGACTTTTGATAAAAAAACTGTTAGCTTGAATATTAGTATAGGGATACAAGTAAAGAAGTAAATAGAGAAACCATAGAGAGGTGGCTTATAAACGAATAATCAACTGGTGTGGTCACCAAATAACTTTCACATTCTCATTTATATGAAATCATCGCGACACTCCTAATTTACACCTCCTATTTGTTTCAATCGGATTAAAATTTATAGACAACTAATAACTCATGACACTTGATAAGTACACCAATTTTTAAAAAAATCGTTACTTCCGTTTTTGAGAAAATCAAAAAAACGAAAAATCTTTCATGTAAATGTCCACTTCTGGTGTTTCGATTTTAACCAAAAGCTTGCTGTACTCCATCTAGAATATATCGAGGTCAAATTTCGAATTTCGTAGCTTTGAGACTTATGGTTGCGAAACGCAGTGGGGTACATTCTTACGTACGTAAACGTCAACTTCCGGATTTTCCATTATAGCCAAAATCTTGAGGTACTTCTTGTAGTTTGTAGATAGCTTAAGTTTCAAATCCCAAAGCTCTGCGACTTACTAAAGACGAGATATGAACGATTAAATTATTTATTTTACGACACTTCTAATTTACACCACCTTCCTTTATTTCAATCGGATTAAAATTTATACATTACTAATAACTCACGACGACACTTGATAAGTACACCATTTTTTTTTAAATCGTTACTGCCGTTTTTGAGAAAAAAAAAAAATCTTTCATGTAAATGTCAACTTGAGGTGTTCCGATTTCAACTAAAAGCTTGCTGTACTTCTTCTAGAATATGTCGAGCTTAAGTTTCGAATTTCGTAGCTCTGAGACTTATGGTTGTGAAACGAAGGGGGGTACTACATAAATACGTAAATACGCGATACCCAATGTATTTTGGCCCCTTTTTGGCCTCTCACATCCGGTTTTGAACTATTAAGTGCATCGATTCCTTCCACTTATAAGTTACAAAATGAAATTAACCTTTTTCATCTCTGAGATACAAGCTCTCAGAGTCAGCTGGTCAGGACCCAAGCAGACGATCGCAATACTTCCATATTATATTCCATAGAATATAAATGTGAAAGTAAAAATAGGTCGAAGAAAATAAAACTCGGCTGGTGAAACCCATCTAGATGGCAAGTCGGTGAAAAAGAAATAGAAAAGGGGAGGAAGAGAAAAACCGACATACAATGGACTTTTGATAAAAAAAAAAACGCTCCTAGCTTGAATATTAGTAGAGGGAGACAAGTAAGCAATTAAATAGAGAATCCATAGAGTGGTGGCTTATAAACAAATAAAAAGACCTGGAAAAGTATTCCGAATGTCTTGAATTATAAATTTATTTTTATTTTTAAATAGAAATGCAAAAAATAAAGTAAAAAAAAAAAAAAAAAAACACACACACAAGGTATCGATCCTTCCGAGGCTGACGAGAATTGAAATGATATCTGTCTGTAAAAAAGTAGAACTCTAATTAAGAATTCAGGAAAAACTCTTGAGAATATGCGGATCTCGTTGCCAGGCTTTTAGTTTTAATGAGCTCGGCTCTCTTATTGTTATTTCCGAAACACTCTGTTTTTCTAAATAACAGAGTTTTTGCTTAAATACATACCTATATTTTTAGGGAGATGATCAAAGCTCGATTTATCTTCAAGTTCCATTAGTTATATTGAAGAAAAAATCAAATTGCGAATTGGCGAACCATTTTTTTTTTCCTAAGATGATTGAATCAATTTGCAAATTAAAGGCGTGGAAGAGGCTTATTGGAAATATTGTGAAAAAATAAAAAGTAGAGTCTTTTTATAGCTCTTGCTCATTAATTTGCAATTGTCTTTTATTTTAAACTTTTATAGCAGCTTTGTATTAAACCTTTCAGTCTCGAATTAAATTCTAAGGAAGAAAAAAACTATTTTTGATCGGTGTGTCGCAATATATCAGCGCATCGCGAAGGGAAATAAGGGATCATCCATAAATAAGTGGTTTTTGACTCTCATTCCCCATATGTATGTCACAGGCTGTCACATTCGAGTGACTCTTCTGTTATAATGTCACTTCTTTTGAAACTTTTAATTTAGGTCTAATTTTGATTAAAGCAACATTACTGTATGATTAAATATAGTAAGAGTCGCGAGATTAAATGTCTTAAAATAATGGTTAGTCCTTAAAAGAACAGACTGGTTATAAAATGCTTTTTAAAATAAGAAGTAGCTCTTTTAAGAATTTTATAATGTCTCGGCGCTCTTACACTTAGGCCCGGTATTTCAATGTCCGTTTATTCTTGAGATTAGCAAGGCGAAGATTAAATTTAAGCTAAGCTTTTCTCAGCTCCCCGTATTTCAATCATATTTTAAGATCCGCTTAGCTAAACGGAAGAATTGGTGAAATGGCGACTTGGCAACCATGCTTTCGAAAAAATAAACCAATAGCAGTCATTTAAAATAAAGCGACTTTAGGTTAACAAAATTTATATTTGTTAGTTATGGGCCTGGTGGCTGCCATGCTAACCAATCTTAATCTTAGATTTAAGTAGTCGATCGCCATCCAAAGTAGCGTTTAAAATTTCAGAGATTATTCTTCGGATCAACTCTTAAACGGACTTTTAAATACACCTCAAAATACTAAACCAAAGATTAAGGCTAATCTCAAGAATAAATGGACATTGAAATACCGGGCTTTAGTCTAAACTCTAAACCATCGGTGTCCAACCTTTTGGCCTACACGGGCCACATTTGAAGGAATAAAATTGTCTACTAATTCTATTGATATTTGTTAATCAAAAAAGTAAGTTAATAATGTAGAATGATGATATTCAACATGACAAAGGAGCAAAAATGGCATAGAATAATAATCCTTGAGGTCTTTTTCTTCAGGATTTTGTTTTTAAATCAATTAGCACTTGAAAAATGTTAATTACTAAATTAATAAATACGAGTATTTTAGTAAATGGAAATATGAGATGAAGAATAATTTTTAAATATTCGAAACTTCATTATTTTTTTACCTGATGGTTGAGATTATAATTTTGATTTTAGTGAATTTAATACTTGAAAATAGCTTCACGTACGTAGCTAAGTATATGTAAATACATGTTTCTAAAAGGGGAATAAATATTGTGAAGCCAGGAGTATTTGTTTCTGGGTAGATATTTTTTGTATAATAATAGAAAGAGACATTTTTAAATTTTTCTTTCAGTTCAATGTCTGATTGCTGTTCCATAAGAAAGTCTGCAGGTAAAATATTTATGTCTAATAAAAATATATTCAAAATATGCCAAAATTGTGAGTATTTTATTCAAAATCTTGATATACTATATTTTATCAGATTCAAAATTAAAATTCTGCCTTTATTCTTAAAAAATTTTTGGGAGATTTTCCATTTATTTTTATTTTAGAAAGAGCCTGGTATACTGTTTAGATTTTGAAATATCTGATTCAAAAGGTAGAAAATATTTTTTGAATTTTTCTATTGAGATTTTAAAAGGATGTTATAGTACCTATAGCCATAAATGAACAATTTATATTTAAGTTTATTAAAAATTATTAGGGCAGCTCTAGTGTACCGAGTCTTGAAATAGTTTTTACTTTTTAATTATTTAATGTGCGGGTGAACGATTCTTTCATTAGAATCTGATCGATAAAAATAATTACAAAGAGCGCAAATAGAATATCTCTCTTTCTTTAGAGCTAATGTGTATTGAAAGGATGGCTGAAACAGGCTTGGACTTGTAAGTGGATATCACTTACAAGAATAGACCTGTTTCAGACAATTAGAGATTAATTTCTTAATTTCTATTATTGTAGAAATGGCCTTTTGGACTCGTACCAAAACGATACTATATATAGAGAGAGAATATTCAATTGGACTTGATTAAAATTCAGACAAAAATCTACAAAAGAAATTACTTGTTGCTGTTTTAACTAGAAAGCGTAGCGAGACTTGAAAAAGTTTTTATTTTTTTTTCTATTTTTTTGTATTTTTATTCGCGTTTCCATTTCTTTTTACTTTAGAAAGAAAAAAATATATATATGGCCAAGATGAATCAGATATGTTTTCCAGCACATAACATTTTTTAAGGAAGTTTATAATTTTATTTCGTGCCATTCATTGCAGTGCTGGGCCGCGGGTTGGACAGCCCTGGTCTAAGCTAACCTAGTAAATGTTAGAATAATGATGTGATTACCTGGATGACGTCTAGAATGAAAGAGAGACTTACACCTTGTTTACCAGTCTCAATCCAGCATCACCCACCTTTCAAAACCCTGAAGAAGGAGCGAATAAACCTCCGAAAAGTCGGCTTTGAATAAATAAGATAGTTATAATTATCTCTTCAAGCATCAAGCAGAGGGTAACCTCCTTGTTTCTCTTTATGAATCAACAACAGTTCGCTCTTTCCCCTACTCTCACAAGCGCAGAAGGCAAACATATTTTCACTGGGTCGTTTCTCGGATCTGGCAACATTGAATTCTTACAAACTCTAAAAGACAAAGAATAAAAAAAAAAACACTTTATGAAACAGCTCAATGCGAAATTTCAGATGAGAACAGTATAGTTGAGAGAATTAACTAAAAATCTTAAATGCACCAGCAATAGAAGTTCTTTAGATATGGAAAAATTGAGTAATTTTAGTGCGACGTTGCCAAGTCGCCATCTTTCAATTGCCATGCCATGAGAGAAAAAATGAAAACCATCAAAACTACCTAACTTTAACATTTTTCATACAAAACGAATACCGCTTGATACAATTATTTTAACAGAAAAATATTTGTTATATCTTCAGATAATGATTGTCAGTTTTTCAAAATAATTCCAACAAAATTATAATTGTTATTTAATGAAACAGTCGCTTTAACATCAACCGGGATAGAGTTTGCGTGTTAAATATGCAAATTTCAATGGTCAATATTTTCAAATTTAGTGCCGTAAGGACTATTGAAAAAAATTTCTAGGCATAAAGGACACTTATAAATATGTGTATTCAAAGTTTTAAAAGGATTTCAAGAAAATCGATTTATTAGGGAATGTCCTTAAATTCACTTATAAGTCCGTCTCTAAAAACTACTTCAATCGTATAAAAATTTATATTTATTCTAAGCCTCCTGTTACTGTATTTATTGTAATCTGGGATGTTTTTGGCTCAATCCTAATATTATAAATCAATGCGTGAGCCCTAGCTGCGCCGAGGGCTCTCAATCTCCCTTGTCATTCGGATTGTCACTTACTGCCCTGAGGCTGTAAGGTGTCCCCTCTTTAGAAAAGCATTGGCGAGTAAATCTCGGTGGTTTGTCGAATCGCTGAGCCCTCCGTTCCAAGCTGTCCTCGTCGTCTTAAGCCTCCCTTCCTCGGTCTTAAGACCATGTCCTTCTTGTCGAAGGCAATCCGCCAACTCTTGGGGTGAATTCTCATTTAACAAAACTTGAATCCTCTTAATACACCGAAAATAAAGTGAAAAGCTAAACCACATATGTTGCTTCCTTGGCCAGTAAAATTCTATATTCCTAACATTTACATTCTTTTTACTTTACCATTCAGAGGGTATTGTATTAATGCATAAAAAAAAGTTATTTTTTTGTTTCGTTTTTTCGAATTGTCTCAAAAACGGCTGACTATTTTGATATAAAATTTGATGTGAAACCATGGTGTTATGCAATAGAAACGACGATGTTATATTTATTGTATTACCTTTTTGCTGCTGTGTTTAATAAATAGCTATAAATAATTATGTAAAATATAATTAATATGAAAATTTGTTTAAGTGTCTTATCGTTTTGAAAAAGTGGATGGAATTTTTTTCCTTCCGGGTTTCATACCTGTATTTTAATTATTTAAGAATTTATTTAAGGACAATTTTATCAAAGATCTTAGTAGATTATTATTTATATATTATATGTCAAAAGGTTTCGCTCCATCAGGAGTCGAACCCGAGCCCCAGCTTGCTATCCGGGCAGTTAGTCTAATCCTATTTTCCTAAGTCAGAGGAAATTTGTCTCTAAAGTTAGACTAACTGCCCGGATAACAAGTTGGCGCTTGGGTTCAACTCCTGAGGGGAACCTCTGACATATAATATATAAATAATAATCTATTAAGATCTTTGATAAAATTGTTCTTATATAAATTCTCATATAAATAAAAATGTAATCTTCAAATAAATAAACTTATCGTTTGACCAAGATCAATCTGAGCTCTAAATTTGTAAAATTGGAAAAAATAATTTTATCAGTAGTATATGTAAAAAAAACTAACGTTTAAAAAGTTTATTTGTCTAAAACAAAATACTCTGTACTTTAAATAGAAAAAACCGCGAAAAGGAGAAAATGATCTAAAGAGCTTTCCTGGCTGGATCACCCGTGGCCTAGTTGGTAAAGGCGCTTTTAGCTATAGGAGAGAACACAGGTTCGAATCCTGTAGGGTGTTCAATTCATTTTTTTCTTTTCAAAAAAATAATAAAATAATTTTCTAAATGTAGAATTAACATAAGATATTATTGATTACATTATTTAACTTTCGCGGAACAAATTTCTTTAAGAAAAAATTAAAACTAATGTTTAAAAAGTTAATATGTCTAAAAGTACATGTAATTTAAATAAATATTTTTAATCTTTGGATTCAAAATCTAAGGTTTCCAGAATATTTTTTTATAATTACTCAATAAGCCGCCTGGCTGGCCAAGTATTGATTTGAAAATTTGCTAATAACTGCGACTGGTCCATCAACTTTCTATTATCCCTTCCGCTACAATAACCTATTTTTTTTTAATTTTCTAGCTTTTAAGCCGACAAAAAATTGTCATTTACAACAATCCAATGTCAAGCAAATCCATATAATTTTGCTCTGAATTAACAAAAATAAATAAATTTCTAACAAGACAATCGTAAATAATTAATTTTCCCCAAATCCTAGTTGTTGAGCTGTTTTGGCTCTCATTTTGTTAGTTGAGTTATTGCTATTGTAATAAATAAATCTTTGGTTTGGATGCTCCAATAGATCAGACTCGAATGAAGAACAACATTTGCTTACATGAACGTTTAATCTGTAGCAATTTATTTTGTGGCCTCTCTACGTCTCCTAGAAAAGCTAACCTAATCCATTGCATACTTAATAAGATCATATCAACCATTTACGATTTAGTTTCACTCACAAATAAGGCCGAATTATTTATTGCATTCGAGCCAGAAATTCATTTTCGAATTTTCACCGATATGAGACAGGTAACCTCAATGTAAGTATATATATATATATATATACAAGCTGCAAGGCCCGCCTTCGGTGATCCTCTTGCTAGCCAAGGGGCTTCGGCCTCTCGACCCCCCGCCACTTGAACACTCCTCCTCCATCTCCAACCACTCTCCATCCCACCGACCCTCTCCCCAACCCCGGAAATTCTCCCCCGCCTCTGATGACCCTCTAAGCCAGTAAACCTAACCCCTGGACTCCCCACCCATGGACCCCGCATCCCCTGGACCCCCAGCTTTTCCCTGAATCCCAACCCTCACTCCTTGACCCCACCTCCCAACCCCACATAGGTATATACTAGTATATACAAAGGTATAAAAATAGACACAAATCCCCTTTAGTAGCCTAGACTCCTCACCCTTGGACCCCTTACCTCTTGGACCCCATACCCCCTGGATCCCAACCCCACCCCTGGGGACATACAAATATAGAAACATAGGTACGTAGTATGTGATGATATAGGTACAGACACAGGGACAAATCCCTTTTAAATAGCCCCCTGGACCCCACCTCCCAACCCCTGAGGGACGGACATAGGTACATACAGAGGCAGGCTCAAATGCCCTTTAGTAGTATGTGATTATACACATATTATATATATTTCCGGTCATTAGTCTCTGAGTCTAATCATAATATCGATTTCTCACAAATAGTATATTTTAGATGTATGAAATTTTAAACTTAAGTTAAAGATATTGGACTGAAGATGCATAAAATTTTTTTGGCTTAAAACGGAAGTATTTCTTTTACTTTGCATTATGTTTTTTTACATTTTTTCAGAGTATAGCCGGGTTTGTATGGCAAATCTGCCCCCGCTGCTTTTTCGATTTGGGGGATCGATTTGACATTAAATACAAATAATTCAGCTAAATTGTTAGCCTCTTTATCTCAAATGATTTTTCAGGATTTAAAAAAAACCAACAATTTTTTCGATTTTTTTTTTCAATAGTAAAATTCAAAATTAATAGAATGGTAATTTTTTCTCCAATTCTTAGGAATAAAAGGGATGAAAAAACACTTTCATTATGAATCTCAGGTGGAAAGCCGATTTTTAAGAGCAGAAATAAAACTATAATCATTATTTTTACCCTGTTATTTCAAAGTGGTCTACAGCCAAACTTTGTCAGAAAATGACTTCTACACTCCTTTACACTCAGGAATTTTTTCATTTTTTGAAGTGGAACATTATGAAAAACAAAATAAAAACTATTTTGTTTTTTTCAAAATCTTCCGTTTGAACGCATTAAAACTCCTATACTGCTAGAAAGATATAAAATAATTTTTCAACTGAAAAAACACAATTTACATACAGAAATATTTACAATAAAATATTAAAAAAATAAAGACATTAAGAATTTTTGAATTGCTCTTATTCTTATCTGGCTGATAATCAACAAAAAACGGTATATTTTATGAGTTAATACTGACCAGAGTTTAATAATATTAGGTGATGTTTTCACATACTGAAGTATTATTGTTCCATCTATATTCATCATCTCAGCTAAGTAAAACACAGTTTGAGGCATTTGATAAGACCCCGTAAAAAAATAACGTCAATTCAAAAATTTTTAATGTTTTTTATTTTTTGAAGTAATGAATTTCTTAATTTTTTTAAATATTTTTGTAAGTGGGTTGTGTTTTTTCAGTTGAAAAATTATTTTTAAATAGAATCAGATTAAAGAAGGATATGAGGAATGATAATTTATTTTTTAAAAGGGTCACGGATATAATAATCCCTGACAATCCATTATCTATTAACATGTAAAGATCTAAAAGACAAGTCCTGACAAGTTTTAGTCCTCGAAAGAAATTATCATTTAATTGTGATTGTTCTAGAAAACCCAAATTCCTTGACTCCTAGTACTTGAATGATATAAAAATAGCTTGGTTAGTGTCGTATCATATAAATTACTGAAATAATAAATATTTTAGAAAATGAAAATATGAGAAGAAGAAGAATTTTTAAATATTCGAAACTTGATTATTTTTTTTATCTTATATAGTTGACCTTAATAATTTTGCTTTTAGTGAATTTTATTCATGAAAAAAAGCTTCATCTATTGTACAAATGTACATTCATATTTCGAAAAAGGAAATAAATATTTCTCTACATTATAAATAAATCTCAATGTTTTAAGGAAGTTTATGATTTTATGCTGGGCCACACTTGCATGCGGCTTGCGGGCCGCGGGTTGGACAGCCCTGCTCTAAGACATCCCTATGCAATCCACATTGTCTTAAAGTGAGTCATATTATATCTCTCTCTGTGTGTGTGTTTGCATATTTATCTCAGACGTTGATTGGAAAGACTCAGCGCCGCCTGTTTAGAGGTAGGGCATGCATTCAAATAAGACTCTTTGATGTGCAGGTTGCATCATCAGGAGCTGAATATTAATATCTTGCCTTTAATTAACAAAACTTTAAAAAAATGTAAATAATTTCAATCTTGTAATTTAGATTTAATTACATAAATTCACTGGCTTTGTTTCGTAATAAGTAACTAAGCCCAGAAACAGAAAATTTATAATATACATTATACATGGTCAAATTTGCTACTTAAGTTAAGCTTTATTGTTGCTGGAGCTTTGGATAAATTGAAAGGATTTTACATTATAACTATAAAAAGAAATATACGCTGATGCCTGATAGCTTCTTATAATGTTAAAATATATATATGTTCAGTGAGGCTTCCGCGGATAGGTTCTATGTCATTAGAGTTTTACTCTAAAACCCACGCGAGAAACCCGAAAAACCTCTATTGACATATATATATGGTGAGTTTTTTATCTTGAGACACTTATAACTCAAAAACAGTGCATTATATGGAAAAAAGTTTCAAATAAAAGTTTGTTTATATCGAGGGAAAACTAAACTACGCTATTGTTTGTCGACGTAGAACAGGCTTTCAAGGGTATTTCAATGTCAAGTTCTGTTTTTTAAATGGAACCCTATATTTTTCTATAAGTCTACTTAATCTACAAAAAAAACTTAACAACTTTCATCAGAACTATTTTTTATACGACATCAAATAAACAAAATACATGAATCAATTAGATCTCAGAAAAAAATATTAATAATTATTTTTAACAATTATTTAACTTAATTATCAAATAATAATGATTAAATAAATAATCATTAAATCGAAAAGTCACAACAATGAAAATAAGTGTTTATAATGATATTAAAACTTCGTTATACTCAGATTTAAGAGATTATTTTCTACTTAATAGAACTAGTTAAAATTCTTGAGTTTAAAAAAGTTTATTTCTCGTGTCAATCCATTAGATAGTTATATTGTATTACCATAATAAAAATGAAGCATTTTTTTGTTGAAGACAGAATTAAAATGGTCTTAATTTCCACGGCTGCCATTGAAATGGATGCAGAGCGTTTTCCTGATAGGAATAGACCCTCACAAGCTTCATTTTATTGTGTTGTAAAATCTATTAAAAAAAAAAAAAAAAAAAAAAAAACAGGAAATATAAAGAGTACGAGGAAACTGGAATAGGCCAAAATAAGGAAATTGAATTTGGAATTTATCCAGAAGACTTGCGATATCACTCTGGAATGTCTCATAATAGTGTCGCAAAATAATTAAATTATTTATTTAATAATTAATTATTTAATTATTATTATTTGATAATTAAGTTAAATAAATGTGTAAAATAATTATTAAGATTTGTTTGAGATCTAATTGATTCATGTATTTTGTTTATTTGGTGTCGTATAAAAAATAGTTCTTGTGAAAGTTGTTCAGTTTTTTTTGTAAATTAAGTAGACGTATAGAAAAATATAGGGTTCCATTTAAAAAACAGAACTTGACATTGAAATACCCTTGAAAGCTTGTTCTACGTCGACAAACAATAGAGTAGTTTAGTTTCCCCCTCGATATAAAAAACATTTATTTGAAACTTTTTTCCATATAATGCATTGTTTTGAGTTATAAGACTGTCACAAGATAAAAAAACTCACGCGGGATATGTATATATATATATATATATTATTAATATTTGCGCAATTGCTTCGATTGACAGAAAATGCTAACTTGACCAATATATTCTATTCTCTATTATATACAAAATTGCGTTTCTGATTCCTCATTTGAATAATTAATTTAATATTTATTTCTAACTAAAGAAAAAGAAATGAAGGAAAGATTATTTATTTATAAAGTCACATCAGTTGATTTATTTTACCTGATATTTTAAATTAATATTTTGAGTAGTTTTTATTTCGCAAAAGAACATTTTATCTCTCTCTCAAAAATTACATGTAATAGCCTAAATGGCCATATGCTCTATCATCATTGAATTGATAAATAAATAAATAGAAATATCATTATTTATCATGAAATAACAAACCAAGAAATCGCTTTCATAAAAATAATTTAATTCAGTAAACATTTTTTTTACTTTCCCATTTCTATAGAATATAGAATTAATTACATAAATTGGCCAGTCTGTTTTTTTTTGTTTTTACTTTCTAAAATTACAATATCTGACCAAATCCATCTTTTATACTCTACATCACATTTGATTCGGACTAAAATATATTTCCATGAAATATTACTCTAATGAATCTGGACCACGTTTACACCCTCCAAAAGGTCCGGCTCTATTCCTGATTCCCAACCTTTTTCTATCGCGAAACACTTTAATTAATGATTTAAAAATTTGGCAGCATGCCAAGGATCTTATATAATCCTAGGTACTTTCAATAAGCTTTCTGCTATAGAGCGATCTGTTATAATGTGTTAATTACTTATTATATACTTAAATGTTTAAAATAATAATTTAGATTTAAGGAAATATTTTTATTAACATGTTGTATGTATTCTTATATTAATACATATAAATTATATGGTAAAAAATATATAGATATAATTGATTTCAAGTACTGAAAAACAATTCATTCTTAATTGTCTAAGGATTGGTGGATACAGTGGTTGAGAAACACTGCCTTATAGATAAACAATATACCTTAAACGGAAACTATTTATAATGAGAAATCATTGAGGTTGTCCTCTGCTTGATGTAGGAACATATATGAATATATTTATATGTATATGTTTATTTCCATCAAGCAAAGGACAACCTCAATGATTTCACTTTATAATATTATTTATTGTTAATGTTTAAGGCAGTGGTTCTCAACTCTGCTTCTGAAATTATCAATACTATATAATAAAGCAGTAAGCACTCACTTGGGTTGTCCGGTTTTGCACACTTATGGCACCGCCCCCTGTGTACTCTATATACCGTAGACTTTCTGGAAGCTTCTAGCCGGGCTTTGCAGCTGGTTTATATTATATAAATCAAATCAAATAATGGTTCAATGTTAAATTTGAAGGAAATGGTGAAATTTTTATCAAGTCGTGATAATTTGAGTGATTTGGTAAAAAGTGGCTAACGATATGTTCTTATTTTTCGTTTAAAATGAAGAAATGCAAAAATGTATAGAATTTTTCATAATTTTAATATAAGCTCTATTTTAAAGTCAACAGGTACACAAATCACCGAAATGTCCACTCATATACCTCCATTTTAAAGTGAATTAATTATAAAAAAATGTAGCTTAATTCAATTTAAAGAGAAATTTACAAGAATACCTCACACTTAATGATAAAAAATATTTTTTATTTTGGACCCCTAAATATTCATCTTATGATTTTTGATTTCGGCGAAAACTTGTAAAATTAAAGGAGACAATATAAGAGTGTGTCTTCTGCTGGAATAATACATTTTTTAATTTATTTACAACTAGGCTAAAGTTTTGAGAGCTTTTCCCTCTTTAACAGTCTATATTACAAGTGATTCACAGAAATTGATGTGTGAAACAATTGTAATAGGCTGATGAAGAGGGAAAAGCTCTCGAAACTATAGTCTCGTTGTAAATAAATTTAAAAATTTATTATTTCAGCAGAAGACACACTCTTTTATTGTATCCTTTAATTTATAAAAATTCTGCTACTCTCGACAAAAAGAAACTTTCAATTTAATTTAAAAGGAAACTTGTAAATTTCAAGTTTACGGTATAATAACTCTGACGAATGTACTAACACTAAAAGATACCTGTTGTATTTTTTAACCGAACCCGAAAAATCAAATATTTTCAATTGTAAAACTACCCTAGTAGCACAATGTTTCAAACTATATAGTAACTCGAGGGGTGAACCGCGATTGGAATTAGGTGTACACCGTCTTTGGAATTACTTTGGAATTTATTCGATAATCTATTGTCTTCTATTATACTTGGAAATGAATGTGGAAGTGGAAGTAGGTGTACAAGATTTTAGATCGCGGTTCACCACTCGTAGTAGCTATATAGCCATTATAAAGTTACTATATAGTTTGAAACATTGTGCTACTAGAGTAAATCTAAAAATCAATTAGGTCTGAGTGGTATGTTTATTATAAACTTTTGTAATTAGCAAAGGACGCTAGCTCTGATTCACTTTTTAAAATCAACTATTCAATTTCGTAAATAAAATTTATTTAGTCTTTAAATGAATTATCTACGTAATTTTATTTTCATTATTATTCGTTTTATTTTCCCTTTGCATTTAAGAAGAAAGTGAGAGTGATAGAGTTTTCTTTCTTTTTGAAAGACAGCCAACATTAAGACGTAATTTTTAATAAAAGTGATATCTTCTTTCTGCATCCTTGTTTTTGTTTCAATTTAATATAATTGGCTGTCAAGTTACTGTCACCTTGAATAGTTGCCTTTGAAATTTCCAGTGTACTAGATCCAATTTAGTTCCAACAATAACTTGAAACATGACACACAAGAGTACTTATGGCTGGATATCCAAAGCATTTACGACATTCACTGATGTCAAGGGAAATTGTTTCTCCGACTCTCGAGTCTCGACATCGCTGCTGCACTTGAATGCAGACAAGCGACCATTCTTTTGTCACTCACGGACCAGTTCATTTTTCCGCATTTTACCCCAGATCACGTGACTGACATTTGATACCGAGACAGTTGCTCTTGCTATACTGCCTAACGATCTAAATAAATTATATTGCAAATCGAATCACTTCATTTTACTATTTAAAATTACGACAAAAGAATAATTGATATAAAAATGTTGATCCTTATTTGAATTTTTGTTTTAAGGTAGGTTCTCGTCGCCACAATCCACACAAAAAGTTTTAGCCTTGTAACCACTTCTATAAATAAGAACGGAACTAAAATTTTAACTATTCAGTAAAAATCAACTATAAAAATTGACTGTATGGGGGCGAAGGGGGGGGGTCAAAATATAGAAATTTTTAGCTTTTTCGTACATTTACTCTTTAGAAAACTGAGAGTTATTTATTTGCAAATATCTAAAAAATAATTTCAACCTCCCAAAAATGTGAGTCGGGGCAAAAAATTAATACTTCTCCGATATAGATCAAATTTTGTAAGTGCTAGTTTTTAAGACTATATAAAATGTATGCTGTAAATATCAGCATAGCCAAAATGACTGCATGCGGAGCGAAAGAGGGCGCAAAATATTAAGCAAGTGTATATTGCGTGACCTAATAATCACATGCCAAGACGCTGCCCGCCAGGGCTCCGCACTCCGCCTAGGAGGCGGCCGTAGAGTGGCGTGCCGAGAGCACACCTGGCGCAGCTCGTATATATATTGACTGGAGTCAAAAGACATTTTATTTATTATATTTATTAAATTAAATTATTTCATAATATCCGATTAAATACGATGTTAGCTGACATCTAAATTAAAAAAACAATTAGAGTGTTAAAATTTTTAATTTTAGTCGAAACAGAAAATTATATTTTATTTTTGACTTACGAGCGTACTGTCTCGAGCGTACTTCGCAGGAGAGAAAAAGAATTTAATTTTTAGGACAAAATCTAAAATTGCCAGTATAAATATTTTTATATTGCGACAATCAGAGGGATTTATCCCCTCAAGAGTTGAACCGATGAACTAACATGCTGAGAGTAATTGCCCGGAAGCATGTTGGTTCTCTGGTTCAACTATTGAGGAATTTATTCTCTCATGATAATCGAGATAAAAATAATACTAAAATTTTGTACTCGAAATTTCAAATTCTATTATCTTCTTATTGGGCTTTTAACCAGAGCTGATTTTCGAAAAACATTCCGACTATTTTCGAAAAAAGATGCATGACCAAATCTTTGAAGGTTTTATAAATTAATCCTATTATAATAAATTTTAAGATTTTCCAAAAACAAAACTTTGCTCTTTCATTCAGCACTTCACATTATGGTGAAATTAAAAAAAAACACATCCCTAATTACAGCGACTTCTTTCCCACACAAAACATCACATACCCATCTTAAAGATCTGTTATATGTCTCTTCTTCTTTTAAGAGCCGTATCAGGTCTCCCTAGACGTTCGGCTCCCTCTCGCACATACCTGTGCTGAGTGTCGTTTAGCTGTTTTTACACAGATATACGGACCACCACTATTTAACGCGTCGGTTTCTGAACGGCTAGTTTGGAGAGGTTACTAGGCAATTATATTCTTGGGAGGTTGCCATTGCTTTCCTAGAGGAGGCGACTGCAAATATCTGAGACCCAGAGTACTTCGAGTCAGAGACCCGACACTCTATCCACTGACCCACAGTCGCCATATGTCTCTCTTTATTGCTAATTCTTTTTAATTTATACCCTAGTTTTGTTTGGTTTAGAAGGATCGATAGCGGATTGAGTGTTAAACGAATCAGGCAGGCAAAAGTGAGTGTCCCTGTAAGATTCCCCTCCTTATGTCAAATACTCCTATGTTTTTATTTGATAGATGTATATTTGTTCTCCAGGTTTTCATCATGATCAATAATAATAAATTTATTAAGATATTTAAATTCATAGATCAAAACTCAATGAATAAATAGACTAGCTTCGGGATATTATTTAATGTTTGCATTTATTTCTCTTTGAGTGACGAATTCCCTTCTTTGAGGATTCCACTCGTCTTCAAGCTTTCGTCGAATACCCGAGAATGTTGGTGACGGTGGTTATTCCTCCCTCTTCGCGTTTACAATCATGAAAACCTCTCTGGCAGGTTTCTTGTGGGTTTCCTTGTTTGTTATGACAGCCTGTCGGGGACACTGCGACGGTTTCACGCCGGAAAATCAACCATTTGTAAGAAAGAATACCAATTCATTCTTGCAGAAGAATAAAATGAAAACCTAGCTTTCGTTATATCTACTCGAGCACGGCTCAAGACAAGAACAATATATCCAGGAATTTATTTACCTGATTGAAAACAAACACCTTCATGTGGATTCATTTAACTCCGTTCTCTCGGTCAAGTTTAAATATTGATTGAAATTATTCAATAATTTTATGAAAAAATAAAAACCGACTTCAAAGAATTAAATGCAACAAATAAAATACACTAAAACGTATAAAATAATTATTAATCTTATTTAGTTACCACTAAACTACGATAATATTAAGATGAAATTACTTTTTAAAGTCGGTTCCAAACAAACTATACCTATAAGGGAGCGTACCCGCCAAACGTACTAAGTAATATCCGTCGAGTGCGATTAATAAAAGGTATATGTTTGGCACCGACTTCAAAAAGTAATTTCATCTTAATATTTCGTAGTTTAGTTGATAACTAAATAAGATAATAATTATTTTATAGTGTATTTTTATTTGTTGCATTTAATTTTTTGAAGTCGGTTTTTATTTTTTTCTTAAAATTATTTTTATTTTTCTCTTTTTAGTGATGTTATTAATAGTGATCATATCATCAAGAACTTGACCAAATTAATATGGCACCATCCCTAAGATACCCCCTTTCCAATAAAAAAGAATCATCGAAATCGGTTCATAAACAAAGAAGTTAGGCCTGAACAAACCTAACAAAAAAGGTCTAATACCTATGAAAATGGGACCAATCGGAAGGTAGACTGAACCCAATGCAAAAAAAAATTTCAAAATCGGTTCACAATTGGCGGAGATATGAGGTAACATAGGCACAAAAAAAAATTCAGTCGAATAGAGAACCTCCTTCTTTTTTGAAGTCGGTTAAAAATAAATCTAGAGCATCTCGTCTTGATATATCTATTTTTTGCCCCCGCTTTTTCTGTCTGTGATTATTATTTTCCCTATAAGAATAAAATAAAGAGCAAAACGCCGAAGGCCGATGCGATGGTGAAAAAGCTCAAATCAAAAAGTCGCCGATAAAAATTTCAATTGAATGTCAACAGAGAAAGAGATCATCTCTCGGTTTAGATATTTTGACATATAATATATCTCCAATACATCGGCTCTTTTGAATTCGAAATATTTTGTGAATGTACTTTTAGTCGTTTTCTTTTATGAAAAATATTTTATTTCTTTTGGTCAAGGATATTATATCCATTTAAAGTTAGAACGAATTATATGTTATAGGTAAAAAACACATGATATAATTTTCGCACTTTGTCTAACATCTATTAAAAAAAAAAAAACCTCTATCATGTTCCACCTCCTTTTTTTGAAATCAACATATAGTTATTCTGCAACCATGCGGGAGGGAGGCAGTTTTAGTAGATTACCTATAAGTATTGAATTCACTCATAAAAAAATATGTTTGGGCCTCATCCATATAAGCTCACAGGAGAAGCGAAACTTCTTTAGCAGTAGATTTGTATTGAAGGAGACAATAAAGAGTGTGTCTTCTGCTGGAATTATAAATTTTATTTATTTATAACGATAACGTCGTTATTTAAATAAATAAAATTTATAATTCCAGCAGAAGACACACACTTTTATTGTTTCCTTCAATATATAAAAATTCTGCTACTCTCGGCAAAAACTTTCAATTTAAGTAGATTTGTATATAACGGCCAAAAAGTTTATCCCCCTTAAAAAAGCTCACTCCAAAGACATAAATATTAAGATTAAAAAAGTTAAATACAAATAACATCTACGGCTAAATAATTTAAATTTCCTAATTTTAATCAATATTATTTGTCATGAACTATTTGTGGGTTTTACAAAAATTATTTCCCCTTTATTGTAACAAACAAATCTAAACACATACGTCGCTAAAGAAATTTCACTTCATAAATTGCTTATTGTGTTAGAAAATATCTGAAATAGGAAGAAATATCATCTTCAATCTTGCATTTTTCTCTCAGAGTGAGTCTGGATTGCAATATCCACGATAACTCAAGAATGAAAAGTCGTAGAAAGAGCGTTCCCATACCGTTACCAGCCCATCCGCACAACCCCCATTCTTGAAGGATCAGTTTGTCTTTTTTAGGGCCGGTTGTATGTCGCAAAGTAAATGCTTTTTACCACTAACCCAAGGGTAGATGGTAAATGGAGGGGCTGGGATGGCCAATCAGATGGATCATTGAAGCACATAAGCTCCCCCACCACGACAAGGTAAAGACAGTCGGGGGGAGGTTAATTAATTAATTCAATTCAGATTTTAAGGTAGTTCTTTCACAAATGCAAAAGTTCAAGAAGTCTTTGAAACTTGAAATATAAGTAATTAAAAGCATAATAAACACACTGTTAAAATTTGAAGACGATTTACCACACCAAACATGAAATAATTGCAATTAAAAATGAAGTTTTTGTGCATACGGTTAGCCTGGGAAAGGGTGGGGAAAATGATCATTTTATTTTTTTTCATTGAAGGATTTTCACCATCTTGATGAAAAATTAATATTTGTTAGAATAATATATTCGGAGTAACATAAAAAAAAAATGATTATTTACCTAGTAGTTTTGATAAAAAATAAAAAACATCATATATTCGGGCGATTCTTTTTAGTGGAGGGAATATAAGAACAGTTGCTTGGAAATGATCCATTCATAAAGAGGATATAGTAGTGTGAAAAGTAAAGTCACGTTAAAAAACTTAACCTAAAATTTTAGTACCGTTCATATGTATAGAGTGGTTACGAGGCTAAAACTTTTTGTGTGGATTATCGCGAAAGAACTACCTTAAGCTTTAAAAGTCATTGCCAAAATATAGACATTAAAATCAATTTTTCAATTTGAGTTAAATCAATCATTTTATTGATTTTAAAACCAACTAATAGTTCATTTCAAATATTTTTTATATTAATGCAAATTCATTAAGAAATTCAAGATGAATTTAGGAATATGAGTCGAATAATTGTGGAAAAGAGGTTTTTTAATTAATTAGTTTTCACTGCTGATTAAAAACAAGGGCTAAAAAAAGAGATGATCAAGTGACAATTACATGATGGAGAAGTAATCTCCAGGAGTCACACGTAAGTAACACAATGTACACATTAATTCATGCAAAATAATTGAGTGTACAATAAAATGTGCAAAAAAAATGGTAGCCCAATACAGATGACAGGAGAATAGAGTGGGATGAAATGAGTAATATCGGAAAAGAAGAGGTATTTTATTTTAATTAGTTTTTTCCTCTTATTAAAAACAAGGACTAAAAAGATGATCAAGGACAGTCGATGGTGGAGAAGTAATCTCTGGAGTCGAAGCTTTAATACAATGTATAGATTGATTCATGTAAAATAATTGGTTTAATAAATTATAAGAAATACAATTTGTTTTAATATTGTTTATTAAATTCTTAATTTATTTTAATAATAAACTTAATTCCAAAGTATTTCTTAATTATTGCCACAGTTAACTTTTGGAGGTCTTTTCTGGCTCTAGCAGTATTATCAAATTTAAAACTCATCGAAGTTATATACAAAACAATACCATTAGAATATTCGCCGACTCTCCTCCAGGAATTAATAACTATATCATCCGTACAGCTCTTGAGGTTGAACCATTAATAAACCACTTAAATATGTAATATTGCCGAAAATTTCTATCTCAGGAATCATACAAACCCTCTTCTCGAAAAAGTGACCATTTAAAAAGGAATTAAGAACAAATGTATTAAATTCCAAGAAGATTTTTAAAATGTGTAAATAGTATTCTTGTTTCTTTTCTCTTCTCATTACTATATAGCACTTTTCTTTATTTATTACCATTCTCATTCTGTCAATTCATACATCCATTTTATCAATCATTCATTCCATCGAGATTGTGGGTTTTTTCAAAATTTTCCCACTAAGAATTAAAAAAATGATTATTAATAGATTAGGTAATTTTATCTTGACTATCTTGGAGTTATAATTACTGATCCAAACGCAGAAAGAATAATTTAAAATCAGGTTCATAGTCCAAGAAGTTACATGACCATACATTGCAAAACAGGCCCAATACAACAATTGAACTTATTAGTTGATTTTACCAATCGGAAACTATATTCGAACACAATGCAAAAAAAACATCAAAATCGCTTCAGAATTGGCGAAGATATCAGGTAACATACACACAAAAAAAAAAAAATCAGTCGAATTGAGAACCTCCTCCTTTTTTGAAGTCGGTTAAAATAAAAGAAATAAAATAATAGAAAATACAAAAGAATATTGTTGTAAATATGGACATGGGACGGGAGTATTTATTGCTCTATGCTCAAATAATTGTAAAATAAAAAATAATATTGTAAATTTAAATTTGGAAATAAAACATTTTGTTAAAAAGTTCTTTATGATTGCGATTTATGCATTACATTCTAAATACTTGAGTAGGTTTATTATATTGACCATTCTTCTATCGAAACATAATCAAGTGATGATGATAGATAGATAGGAATTTTCCATTTGTCTTGTTGCTCTCCTCTGAATTGCAACCAGAATAGCAAGGTAACTCTCTACAGATGAGACCATATTCCAGACAGGGACGAATTCGATCTTTGTAGGGGGTAAGAAGTTGAGTGAATGTAAAATAGCTTTAGGAAGATACCTTCCCATAAAGGGAAGCCAAGAGGTTGTCCTCTGCTTGATGCGAATAAACATACACACATATATATCAAAAATATATACATATATATTTTTTTATATATACGCGCATGGGATCTTTCATGACGTCATTAAATTATTATTCTTTTAAATGAAGTTCAATTTCAAAAAACCATCTTTTTATTTTATTTTCTGTAACTGAAGCTCTGCAGGATGTTAAGTTTTGTGCAACTCTTTCACTCAGTTCTAGATCTCGTCGTAAAAAGAGTTCGTACCTTTTCTTCTCTTGTAGGTCTGTCCTTAAATGAATTTTCTCTCTTCATTGTTTTTAATATCATCTGTACACTGTCCATTAACTGTGTCTTTGTTATTGGAAACCCAGTCTCTCCCAAGTGCATTGACCACGTGGCTAAAGCAGTTTATTCATTAATTGTTAAAACTACTACGTTTTTCAACTTCATATTTTTCTGTTTTCTTGTAAAGTAATGTGACCCGTGGAATGTTATATTTTTTAGCCACTGCTGAAACTGGTAATCCAAGATTCACTTTTTCAAGAGCTCTCTTAATGTTGTCCTCTGTATAGTTTTTATATTTTTTCGGCATGATGAATGATTCTATAATAGAATAAGAGAGTCAGATTTAGGACTATCGTATATTTATTCATGATCGCAAATTGGACAGTCATGTCAGAATTTGGCGCAGAGTATATTTACATGTACCAAAACCTGACACCGTAATATTTTTTAAATACAAATATTTTCTAACAAAAACTAACTAGGATTGTATTAAATATATGTATATATATCTTACCAGCAAAACAATGATTTTTTTATGAGTTATCTGCCATTTTGGTGGAGCCCTTTTCTTAGGTTAAGCTGTGAACACAAACAAAATCAAGATGAAACTAACATGTGGTTGAAAAGAAATTCACTAACATGGATTTCTGTTTGTAAAGAATAATAAGTTTTTAGTTGACAACAAAGTAGATAGATGGAGCTACATATTGATAAATTTATTTATTCAAAAAATATTCTGGATTTCTTAATAATGTCATTTCAAGTTGAAAGTGTCAGAATTGGGAACACTGTCAGAATTTGGAACAATTAACTTATGAGTGTATGATTATTTGCATCAAGCAGAGGAAAACCTCTTTGTTTCTCTTTATGAATCAACAACTCTGCTACACTCGGCAAAATAAAAACTTTTCAATTAGATACCTCCCCATCAGAAGAATAATAAATTAACATAGTACTATGTCAAAATTAAATTTATGCTCATTTACTTTTAAAAGTATATTTATATTATGTCATTTGATTAAGTTTAATAACATTTACACATGAAGGGTCGATAAAGGATGAGGCCGAAAACAAATCTGCGATATATCTAATTCATACAATTTTTTAATGTTTTTTTTACATATTAAAGTTAAAATTGACTTGTGTGATGAGGATTTTAATATTTAAAAACATACCTAATTATCGTTTTCGTGGTAAAATAAAATAACAAATCATCATTAAATGATAATAGCATCATATATTATATTAAGTAACAAAAACAATGAAATTTGTCATTTGAGTTTAATGAATGTTGTTATCAGTTTTTGTTTTCACATTACTATGTATTATAAAAATTCTATTAAATAGTACCTATATTGAAACATGTTTGCTCAAAAAACGCAAAAACTTTTATAATAACCAAGGTGACCAACTATTTTTTGTACAAAAGGAGTACGAAAGGAATTTCATTAGAAATAGTGATTGGGGATGTGTAAAAAAACGAGTCTTCTCCATTCAGCTATATTTTTTTAAAATAATATAAAAATTAATAAAATATTGAAGGATTTGGATGAGGCAGTCCAGATTCAAAACAAGAGAAATTATATCTAATAAGAAGTCATAATTAGATAAACCTTTGTCACATCTCGTTCAACAAGGGGTCTCAATCCTCAGGAGATGACCATGGCTGAAGAAGCAATGACCTAATCTGTGTTAATATTGTTTGTATTTTTCTCGAAATCATTAACTTTGGGCATGTACATATACTTGGCATTATTCCTTTCAGTTTATTATTACGGTAGTCAGATGAAGCCATTCATCTTTCTATTGCATAATAATTTCTCCTTTGACATAGGTATACCTTTATATTATTATAAAACTTGATATCGAAATCTAAAGTTTCTTTGCAAGCAGCTTTTTTTGCAAGTTTGTCTGCTTTTTAATTTCCTGGCAATCCAGTACAGCGTATGGTCAAGTATTGTAATCGTGCATGAAAAAAGTGGTTTTTCCTTCTTTTTTTTCGAAATATCTCAAAAACGGCTGAAACTATTTTGATTGAAAAAATTGAGCGAAGCCATGGCATTTCGGCCTACAAAAACGCTCTAATAAGTAAACATCAAAAAATATAATTTTTTGAGAAAATAATTGTTTTGTCTAAATGTCTGTTAGTCTGGTTGTCAGGTTGTCCGTTAGTCTGTGCGTTACCAAATTTTTGTGGATGAGCTAGCTCAAAAACTAGTTTGAATATCGAAACCAAAGTTCACACTTAGTTTTGCTCCATTGAGATTAAGAGCTGGTGCATATCGACCCAAAATTAAGGGGGGCGGAGGGGGTTAAAATTAAAAAATCTCAGACAATTTGAGCAAACCCAAGAAAATTTTGTATACATAATCAGAGTCATCGTCAAACTCTTAGTCCTTAAGAGCCATTCATAGAGCACATTGTCACATGACATTCAGTCTGACATTTTGTCTTTGTCATAGATAAAAGATTCTACAGGCTAGAAAATTTTCCAACGTACACATTTATCTATTAAAATAATATTAAATATGGCTAGTCCTCGACGTCAATGTTGTGTGAAAGGTTGCTTTCGCGACACAAAATCAGATAAAGAACATACTTTTTTTAGACGACCTAAAAATCCTGAAATGTAAGTACCCTATATAAAATTAACTAATAATTTATTTCTTTGATTTTTATATGTTAATTCTTGAATAATTTAATTATAGAGCTAAACGCTGGTGTCAATTTGCTGATATCCCTGAAGATAATAAATATTTCTTGATATGTTCTGACCATTTTGAACCAAAAACAATTTATAAAAAATATCCACGACGTCTGCTTATTACTGGAGCTGTTCCAACTTTAAAAAACAATATAGCGGATAAACCTATAGTAGAATCAAATGATCCTCTTATAATACATAATAAAACTATTGATCCGGTTGGGATAATCGGTAAGAAAAAAATTATAAATCAATTAAATAATTCAAAAGATACTTATTGCATTTTAAAGTATAAACTTAAGCCACTGTAGTCAAAGCATAAAATTGTTTT
>JALMQS010000418.1:0-122745 GCA_024734495.1 Forficula auricularia
ACACAAAGAGTTTTTTTTTTCCCCCCCCCCCCCCCCCCCCCCCCCCCCCCCCCCCCCCCCCCCCCCCCCCCCCCCCCCCCCCCCCCCCCCCCCCCCATCATCAATAATTAACATCAATTAACACATCACACCCCCCCCCCCCCCCCCCCCCCCCCCCCCCCCCCCCCCCCCCCCCCCCCCCCCCCCCCCCCCCCCCCCCCCCATATTTAATAGAACACATTAATTCAGAATATAGCCCTGAATAATGGATTAACATTTCGACTATCAACAAAATCTATAACAAAATAAACGTAAATTAATTACTCAATACTACACCACAGAATACCGGGGAACTGAAAAAATATATAGAAGAATACCCTTCATCATCTGACTTCTTCCATTGTTATACTCCTTAGATCATATGGAATCACTCCTGCTTTATATTAACAACAACAATTTAGTCTCCAATAATTAACACAAATAGTATCGTTAAATTAGACAAATCAGAGTGTATAAACTAACTTATCAAATATTGTGATGCTTTATAGGCACGCTCACTAAAATAATACTCCGAGCATGTATATTCTTAATCATCTCATTGTTCGATAACATTGGCTCTAGGATTCGACTAGTTCTCGCAGCCCACTTACATGAATCCAACCATCTCAACCTCTGGTGGTCAACCCCATTTCTATTCACATTCCTTCCATGTCATTGGCAACATTGAATATACTAGGTAATTGTACATACCAAGTTACTGTGTACTTGTCCACGTTATAACAAGAGCGTGAAGCTTCAGTTTCAAATTAACAGAAAAAATGTTTTAAGGAAAAGTGAGAAGTTGAAAAAAAAATAAGTTTCCCTGTCGACTGCGGTCAGAGTTGCGATGAAGTCAAAAATAGAATGAGCCGATTAAAAAGATAGACATACCTTATTTCCACATTTCGTACGAGCAATGTTGAGACATTGTCATATCGTTGATGCTTTCAGCTCAAGAAAATTCAGGCTTGTGCATATGGACAGTGCTCGAACGCATATGGGCGAAAGCACAGCAGAAAACGCGCAGCCCGGCACCATTGGGGTAGAGGTCGCCGTAATCAGCAGATGGCGATAAGGTGGCGCCTGCGCGGGGGCGAGACCGTCTCCATTGGAGCCCCGGCAGGGAGAGCTGCGGCCCGTGGTCAGTGAGAGTCGGGCCACGTGGAGGCCGAACAGAAATCGGCACCGCCTCGCGGAAATCCATGGGCCGTGGTGTTCGAGCACGGCGGAGGCGGTCGCACAGCCCAGCGGCGGACGTCAGCGCGGAGGACATGCCGGACGGACGCGACGGCCTCCAGATGCAACAGGAGCGCGGAGCATTGTGAGCGAACCGGCGCATCATCGATGAAGCAGCGGATTTAGTCCGGGGTCCACACGAGCGAGCTCGCGGACCACGACATTCTTCGACAGAAACAAGCACGGCGGCCCCGACAATTGACCCGACACAAGGGAACACCGAGAGCCGAAGGCCTGGATCTCGCGCGCCACATGCGCCCCTCTGTTCGGGCGCCAGAATCGAAGGCCGCATCTATGGAGTGGAAACACTGTCATCACCCGTCCGAAAGAGTTCAAGACACACTTTCCGCAGGTGCGCGCCTTCACAGCCTTTCTGGGATCTGCCGGTGCTTTATTGCTGGACTTTTGGGCAGTTTGAACCAACACCGCCAAGCGCTGGCTGCACTGCTAGGCGATCGCGGCCTGGCCTCTCCGGCGTTCTGCTGTTTGACGACAATGCCACACGCCTGGCGATAACGCAAAGACCACAGCTAGGGTCCCAGCCGGGAGCGCCCACACCATCCGGCCACGATCCGCACCGCGACTTCCATCACCGCATGGGCTTGAAATAAATCTCGGGGGAAGCTGCTTGAAAGGTCGAAGGAGGAACAAGTCAAGTTCGCTTCTCCGTACGTAAAGCCCCGATTTTTTTCCTGAGGGCTTTTGCCTATTTTCTTCAGTTGATATGACAAATGTCCAATGCGTATCTGGTATCTATGTGGAAAAACAAAGGTTTGTTATATCTTTAATGTCTCATTCTTATTTTGACTTTCATAATAATAACTCTGACCAATGCAATGGGAAACCTATTTTTCTGTCTCCTCGTATTAATTCTAGAACGTCCTTTCTTCCCTTAGAGACACACATACATTTAAAAAGTATTCGATAATCGCAGTCAATTGGAAATATGTTTAAAAACGGGAATAAAAGTTCAGGGAGAGAACGGTCTACACCCATATCAAAACTAGACGGTACTGTTGGAGATGAGCAGCTATTTGTGCTTCAAAATAAAAAGGTGTAAGACAAGTGATGTGTGTTGTCACCTCATGATTTTCAACTTTATACATGGAAAATCGATTTAGCATTCAAAGACAAAAATTGATACAGGCAGGTCGAAATCCAAGGTCAAGTTATCTGCTATGTTAAGATTTGCTGATGTGGACAGACCTCTATGCTAATGTTCTGAATGGAATTGTCCAAATCCTATCAGAAGAAACAAATGAAAAAATAAAAACAGCTATCAAAACCAAACTCTGCAAATAAAAAAAAACGAGATTAGAAATGCATCACAGGAATCTGCTTACCCAGTATGGATGGGGATAATGAAAACGAAATAACAAGAATTGTCTGCTTCATTCAAAAACAAACTACTATGCTCCTCCTCAATCAGCTTAGAAAACAGGAAGTTGCTATTGAAGACATATGCATGGAAGGCATAAGCCATGTACGGGTGGAACCTGGACAATTTGAAAAGCGGAGAGAAAGAGATCGGAGGTCTTCGAAATGTGGTAGCTACAGAAGAATGAGGAATATCAAATGGATGGATAAAATTACAAATGTAGAGAGTTCTTTGAGCATCAAGAATGAGAAGAATCTGGTGGAAGAGTCTGAAGAAGAAGAGGTCAGACGAAGCTAATGGGGACCGCTTGTGGCACTGGCCTAGGAGGTGGGACCCAGATTAGAATATTTCTCAACCAAACTGGGGATAAGGGGATTTTTTTCAGACACAGAGAAGAACAGTGCCATGGGGGACAACGAGTGAGATGGATTGTTAACAAACCAAACTTAGACCGTCTCAATGATGATGATAATATATATAATATAATATATATAATATAATATATGATATATCTAAAATAATTAGACAATCACTATAACTATTCATTTTTTATATTTATACTTTATTGTTATTATTTTAGATATATCATACATATTATATTATATATATTATATTATATATATTATCATCATCATTGAGTATACAGTCCTAAGACTGGTTTGATGCAACAATCCGTCTCCACTCGACTCTGTCCCCCGCCAGCTGTTTAACCTCTCTAAATGTCTGGCATCCCATATCCCCAATTATTTGGTTGAAATATTCTAATCTGGGTCTTCCCCTTCCCCTTTTCTTTCCCATCTCCCTCCAAGATATCCCTAAGCAGTCCCCCATGTCTCAGTGTGTGCCCCATCATCTGACCTCTTCTCTTCTTCAGACTCTTCCACAAGGTTCTTCTTTCTCCGATTCTTCCAAGAACTTCTTCATTTGTAATTTTATCCATCCATTTGATATTCATCATTCTTCTGTAGCACCACATTTCGAAAGCCTCTAATCACTTTCTCTCCGCTTCTCTAATTTACCAGGTTTCACACCCGTACATGGCTATGCTCCATACATATGTCTTCAATAGCAACTTCCTGTTTTCTAAGCTGATTGAGGAGGAGCATAGTAGTTTTTGTTTTGAATTAAACCCCATTTTTGCTTGGGCAATTCTTGATTTAATTTCGTTTTCGCTCCTCCCATCCCATGTTATTTTACTTCCTAGGTAGCGGAATTCCTTAGCTCATTCTAAGTTTTCTTGGTTAATTTTGATGCATTCCTGTCTCGTTTGTTCTTTTTTTGTACATACTAGGACCTTGGTTTTATTCTTGTTTATTTTCATTTTGATTTCTTCTATTAGGATTTAGTTAATTCCATTCAGGGCGTCCTCTAATTCTTTTTTATTGCTTCATAGAAGGGCAATGTCATCGGCAAATCTTAACATAGCGATCTTTTGACCTTGGATTTCGATACCTGTATCAATTTTGTCTTTGAATTCTTTAATCGATTCTTCTATGTATAAGTTGAAAATCATGGGTGACAGCACACATCCTTGTCTTACACCTTTTTTTATTTTGGCTTCTCTTTGCTCATCTCCAATATTTATAATTGCCGTCTGGTTTTGATATAGATTGTAGATTAGATTTCTCTCCCTGAATTTTATTCCCGCCTGTTTTAAGATTTTAAACATAATTTCCCAATTGACGTTATCGAATGCATCAAATTTTTTAAATGTATGTGGTGAGGGGAAAATAGGGGAAGAGAAGAAGTTGTTCTAAGAATTAATACGAGGGGAAGTTGAAAAATAAGTTTCCCCTGTCGACTGTGGTCAGAGTTGTGTATGAAAGTCAAAAAATAGAATGAGACATTAAAGATATAACAAACCTTTATTTTTCCACATAGGTACCAAGTACATTGAGACATTTGTCATATCGCTTAATAAGCTTCAAAAAGCCCTCCAGGAAAAAATCAGGGCTTTGCATACGGAAGAAGCGTTGAACGGCTTGTTTCACTTCCGTATTGCTTCCAAAGCGCCTTCCCCCGAGATTTGTCTTCAAAGCCGGAAACAGATGGAAGTCGCTTGGTGCGAGATCAGGACTGTATGGCGGATGGTGTAGGCGCTCCCAACCAAGAGTTGCAATATGGTTTTGCGTTGCCCTCGCCGAATGTGGTCTGGCATTGTCATCCAACAGCAGAACGCCAGATGTGAGAAGGCCAGGCCGCTTTTTCCGAATCGCCTCTTTCAATTTCGACAGGGTGTCACAGTAGCGCGTAACATTGATGGTTCCAACCTCCAAAAAGTCCAGCAACAAAACTCCTTGGGCGTCCCAGAAAACTGTGAGGAGCACTTTACCTGCAGAGGGATGTTGTCTTGAACTTCTTTCGGACAGGTGATGACGGATGTTTCCACTCCATAGATGCGGCCTTCGATTCTGGCGTGAAATGGTGGACCCACGTTTCGTCCCCCGTCACAATCCGAAACAGAAAGTCATTGCCATCTTCATGGTAACGCACGAGATGTTCCAGGCTGACCCCCATGCGTTGTTCCTTGTGTGTCGAGGTCAATTGTCGGGGCACCCATCGTGCTGACACTTTTCTGTATCGAAGAATGTCGTGGATGATGTTTTGAGCTCGCTCATGTGAGATTCCAAGTTCATCCGCTACTTCATCGATGGTGATACGCCGGTTCGCTCTAATCATGTCCTCCACCTTCCTGACATTTGCATCTGTAGAGGCCGTGCGCGTCCGTCCAGCTCTCGGCATGTCCTCCACTTGCTGACGTCCACCACTGAATGTGCGACACCATCTCCGCACCATTTGCTTCGACATCACACCTGGCCCATAGACTTCCACGAGGCGGTTATAAATTTCTGTTCCTGATACTCCACGTGCCAATTCATAGCGGATAACCGCTCTCACTTCCTCCTTTGACCACGAATTCAAAACGCACCTTCTCTCCATACCTACCGGGGCTCAAATGAGAGGCTGGTCTCCGCTTTGCGCAGGCACTGCAACATCGCCATCTGCTTGATTTGCAGCGACCTCTACCCAATGGTGTATCGGTGACTTGCGCGTTTTCCTGCTGTGTCGCCTTTCGCCCATAGCCGTTCAACGCTTCTTCCATATGCAAAGCCCTGAATTTTTCTTGGAGGACTTTTTGAAGCTTATCAAGCGATATGACAAATGTCTCAACGTACTCGTACGAGAATAATAAAATAAAGGTATGTCATATCTTTAATGTCTCATTCTATTTTTTGACTTTCATGCACAACTCTGACCACAGTCGACAGGGGAAACTTATTTTTCAACTTCTCCTCGTATTTTCTATTGAGATTTGAACTGGCTAAAAGGAAGCTATACGTGCTGTTATAATAACGAATGGACAAGTACCTGAGAAGGTGTAACTTGAAAGGTACATGAGAGAGTACAATTACCCTAGTATATTCAATGTGCCAACAATGGAAGGAATGTGAATAGAAATAGGGTTATTATTAGAGGTTGAATGGTTGGATTCATGTAAGTGAATTGCGAAGGCTGAGGTCGAATCTAAATTAATGTTATCGGATTTATTGAGATGATTAAGAGCTCTTACATGCTCGGAGTAACGTATTTTGAATGAGCGGCCTGTCTGCCCTATATAAAAAGCATCACAATCTTGACAAGTTAGTTTATACACTCCTGATTTGTCTAATTTATCAATTTTGTCTATTTTATTGTTAATTAATTGGGAGCCTAAATTGTTGTTGTTGTATAAAGCAGGAGTGATTCCATATGATCTAAGGGTATAAGCTAATGGAGAAGTCAGATGATTAGAAATGAAGGGTATTCTTCTATATATTTTTTCAGTTCCCGATTCTAATGAGTGTAAGTGTGAAATAGTGAATTTACGTTTGATTTTATTATAAATTTTGTTGATAGTCGAAATGTTATATCCATTATTCAGGGCTATATTCTGAATGATGTTAAGCTCTTTATTGAAATTTATAGTATTCATGGGTATACTGAGGAGTCTATGAATCATTGAATAGAATGCTGCAAATTTTGTATTAATGGGGTGATTAGATGAGAAGGGAATGACTGTGTCCGTGAAAGTGGGTTTTCTATATATTTCATAGTGTAATTTTTGATGTGAAATAGTTATTTGAAGGTCCAATAAAGCGAGAGTATTATTTCTACCAATTTCAGAAGTAAATTGTATATTTTCATGGAGATTATTAAGATATTGTTGGAATAGATTAATTTGTCTTTTAGTGCCAGACCATATGACAAATTCATTTCGAAAGAAAAGGCCTTAAATTGGATCTCTTAGAATCCACCGAAATAAAAATAGCCCTCTCGAATAATTCAAATATTTTAAATAATCAATTGGAAGTGTATAAAAATACAATTATTGATTATATGTTATAATAAATTAACTAAACATTCCTTCCATTGTTCGCACATTGAATATACTAGGTAATTGCACTCTCTCATGTACCTTTCAAGTTACACCTTCTCAGGTACTTGTCCATTCGTTATTATAACAGCACGTATAGCTTCCTTTTAGCCAGTTCAAATCTCAATAGAAAATATTAATTCTTAGAACAACTTCTCCTCTTCCCCTACTTTCCCCTCACCACATACATTTAAAAAAAATTTTTAAAAATTGTTACTTGTAAAACTATTTTTCCAATATATAATCAGTTTTCTTAGACTCCTGATGATGGGCTAACCCCCGAAATATATCGAATTCAAAACTCAATGTTGTTTTATTTATTTTTTGTGAAACCTACCTCGTATCTTACTCAAGTTTTATTATTTTATTAAAATGTTTCACCTAGAACCAACACCGAACTCCTTAAAAGTAACCAATTTGTTAAAACTGAATAAATGGGGCTCTCAAAATTTAGTTAACTTTAATTCAAACAAGACTCAATGTTGTCTAATTTCTAGGCGCGAAAATAAAGATTTCCCCGATATTCACTTCGATTCGAATACCCTGAAAATGTGTGACAGCCTATCCATGTTGGGCGTCTCTGTCGCATCTGACCTGTCTTGGAATGAACACATCTCCTTTGTGGCGAAATCTGCAGCAAGGAAGATTGGCTTTTTATTCAGGTCCAAGCGATTTTACAAACCCCCACAACTTCTCACCATCTACAAGGCCCGAATCTGCCCCTGTCTCGAATACGGCTCTCATCTATGGAGAGGAGCCTCAAAATATTCTCTTGCTACCCTGGATGCAATTCAGAAACGAGCCGTCAGGCTAATTGACGATTCTACCCTCATCGACTCCCTCGACTCGCTGGCTCATCGAAGAAATGTCTCTGCCCTTTCCCTTTTCTATAGATACTATCACGGCAGGTGCTCTGATGATATAAAATCAATAATTCCCCCCCAAAGCATGCTTTGCACGTAGCACGCGTTTTGCCGTCTCCCAACACTCTCTCGCGGTCAAATTGGAAAAGTGCCGGACCACTTCATTCGCGAATACATATATCTCCATGACTTCAAGGAACTGGAACTCTCTCCCAGCCTCTATCTTTCCCAGCACCTATAATCTTCAAACCTTCAAAACCGGAGTGCATAGACACCTCACGTCTACACCCTCTCACTTAATCAACTTTCCCTTCTCTTCGGTAATGCAAGGGTCTTTCGAGATCCATAGGGGCTGCATCTTTACTGGTGCACCCCTTCTTGCATTCGATTGCATTAAAAAAAAAAAAAAAGCCTTTTTTGCCGTCGAAAATAAAAAAAAAATAAAAAAATTAACGAAGAGTGGGACCTTTCTCAACAGATAAAGTGTCGTATTGAGAAAGCAGGAACCGCATTTAACAAAATGAAACATATCTTTACAAACAGAGATCTCACAATATCAACAAAAAAATCAGATTGCTGAGATGTTATGTATTCCCGGTTCTTCTTTATGGCGTGGAATCGTGGACCTTAACAGAGAGGCATCTATAAAGAAACTAGAGGCTTTTGAAATGTGGCTCTATAGAAGAATATTGAAAGTGAAATGGACGGATAAAATATCTAACGTCAAAATCCTACAATGGATGAATAAAGAAAAAGAAATAGTCCTTACGATCAAGACCAGCGTCTCTGTCGCATCTGACCTGTCTTGGAATGAACACATCATCACCTCTGTGGTGAAATCTGCAGCAAGGAAGATTGGTCACTTATTCAGGTCCAAGCGATTTTTCACGCCCCTACATTTTCTCACCATCTACAAGGCCCAAATCCGCCCCTGTCTCGAATACGGCTCTCATCTAAGGAGAGGAGCCTCTAAATATTTTCTTACTACCCTGGATGCAATTCAGAAACGAGCCGTCAGGCTAATTGACGATTCTACCCTCACTGACTCCCTCGACTCGCTAGCTCATCGAAGAAATGTCTCTGCCGTTTCCCTTTTCTATATATACTATCACGGCAGGTGCTCTGATGAGATAAAATCAGTAATTCCCCCCAAACCATGCTTTGCGCGTAGCACGTGTTTCTGCCGACTCCCAACACTCTTTCGCATTATTAGAAAAGTATATCCCCCATGACTTCAAGGAACTGGAACTCTCTCCCAGCCTCCATATCTTTCCCAGCACATATAATCTTTCATTTTCTTCTTCACGTGCCATGCCCGCTCCGGGCGTTAGCTATCATCATAGCAATCGACGCCTTATTTACTGCTCTTCTGAACAATTCCACAAGGCCCAAATCCGCCCCTGTCTCGAATACGGCTCTCATCTGTGGAGAGGAGCCTCAAAATATTCTCTTGCTACCCTTGATGCAATTCAGAAACGAGCCGTCAGGCTAATTGACGATTCTGCCCTCACCGACTCCCTCGAGCTCGCTGGCTCATCGAAGAGATGTCTCTGCCCTGCCTTCTGCGAGATACTATCACGGCAGGTGCTCTGATGAGATAAAAATCAATAATTCCCCCAAAGCATGCTTTGCACGCAGCACACGTTTTGCCGACTCCAAACACTCTTTCGCGGTCAAATTGGAAAAGTGCCGGACCACTTCATTCGCGAATACATATATCCCCATGACTTCAAGGAACTGGAACTCTTCCCAGCCTCTATCTTTCCCAGCACCTATGATCTTCAAACCTTCAAAACCAGGGTGCATAGACACCTACGTCTACACCCTCTCACTTAATCAACTTTCCTTCTCTTCGGTAATACAAGGGTCTTTCGAGATCCATAGGGGCTACATCTTTACTGGTGCACCCCTTCTTGCATTCGATTGCATTAAAAAAAAAAAAAAAAAAGAGGAAAGACCAAACCAATCTCACAGGTTTCGCAGCCACGAGATGCGCCGACGGCCTGGTCCTAGTTTTTTTTTTTTTTTTTTTTTTTAATGATAATGATGAGAGAAGGAGTTACACCAAAAAAGGTGCAACCCCTAAAAGCCTGGGTTGGCCCCTCCATCGTGAAAAGAAGAAGAAAGAATTTTATGGGTTGGGCGGGGGTCGAAGGTATCTGTGGATACGGGTCTTAAATAGCTGAAGGTTATAAGTCGCAGGAAAGATGGTGGCAGGGAGCGAGTTCCAGTCTCTGGAGGTCAAAGGGATAAAAGAGTTGGCGAAAGCGCTTGTTCGAATTTTATCCAATTTGACAGCGAAGGGGTGCTGAGCGTTAGAAAACCGCGTGTTTCGCGTAAAGAGGGCATTAGGGGGGATAATTGATTTCAGCTCGACTGAACAGACACCGTGATAGTATCTGTAGTACAGGGAAAGGGCAGAAACGGTTCTTCGGTGAGCCAGGAGTCGAGTGAGTTGGTTAGAGCCGGTTTTTTTTTTTTTTTTAATGCAATCGAATGCAAGAAGGGGTGCACCAGTAAAGGTGTAGCCCCTATGGATCTCGAAAGACCCTTGCATTACCGAAGAGAAGGGAAAGTTGATTAAGTGAGAGGGTGTAGACGTAGGTGTCTATGCACCCTGGTTTTGAAGGTTTGAAGATCATAGGTGCTGGGAAAGATAGAGGCTGGGAGAGAGTTCCAGTTCCTTGAAGTCATGGGGATATATGTATTCGCGAATGAAGTGGTCCGGCACTTTTCCAATTTGACCGCAAAAGAGTGTTGGGAGTCGGCAAAACGTGTGCTGCGTGCAAAGTATGCTTTGGGGGGAATTATTGACTTTATCTCATCAGAGCACCTGCCGTGATAGTATCTATAGAAAAGGGAAAGGGCAGAGACATCTCTTCGATGAGCCAACGAGTCGAGGGAGTCGGTGAGGGTAGAATCGTCAATTAGCCTGACGGCTCGTTTCTGAATTGCATCAAGGGTAGCAAGAGAATATTTTGAGGCTCCTCTCCACAGATGAGAGCAGTATTCGAGATAGGGGCGGATTTGGGCCTTGTAGATGGTGAGAAGTTGTGGGGGTTTGTAAAATCGCTTGGACCTGAATAAGAAGCCAATCTTCCTTGCTGCAGATTTCGCCACAGAGGAGATGTGTTCATTCCAAGACAGGTCAGATGCGACAGAGACGCCCAACATGGATAGGCTGTCACACATTTTCAGGGTATTCGAATCGAAGTGAATATCAGGGAAATCTCTATTTTCGCGCCTAGAAATTAGACAACATTGAGTCTTATTTGAATTAAAGTTAACTAAATTTTGAGAGCCCCATTTATTCAGATTGTCTAGGTCGAGAGTAATTGAGGAGGCAATATTGATTCGATTATTCGGGAGAGAGGGTTTGCCGTGTAGAGTGCTATCGTCGGCGTAACAATGAGTGGGGTTTGCCGTTTGATCAATAAGGTCGTTTATATAAATAAGGAAGAGTGTGGAGGAGATTACAGAGCCTTGGGGAACACCAGAGTTTGTAGAGAACGATTCAGATGATGTTCCATCCACCACAACTTTTATACTTCGGTTTGTCAGAAAGCTTTCTATCCATTTGCGAAGTGTTGGTGTGAATCCAAAGGCTGGCAGTTTGGCAAGAAGATTTTTGTGCCAAACCTGGTCAAAAGCTTTGGAGATATCAAGGGCTACAGCGAGGGTTTCTTTTCCGGCCTCTAGAGTATTGTTGAAGGTGTGGGTGACATAGGTTAAGATGTCGCCTGTGGAACGATTTTGTCTGAATCCATATTGCCTATCGTGAATTAATTTATTGTTTTCTAAGTGATGAAGGACGTGTTGGTTTATGACTAATTCCATTAATTTGGAAAGAACAGAGGTGATCGAGATAGGCCTGTAATTAGAGATTTGAGATGTGTCTCCTTTTTTAGGAATAGGTGTGACTCTGGCTATTTTCCAGCTTTTGGGGAATATGCCCGACTCGTAAGAGAGTTGGAATAGCTTGGATAAGATAGGGGCAAGTTCAGGGGCGCATTTTTTAATGAGAATTGGTGGGATGTTATCCGGGCCTGCGGCGGATTTGGAATTTAATTTATTAATGGCTTTTATGATTATTTGGGGCCTGAAAATTATTTTGTTCATGAGGTTGGTTTGGGGGGTATAAGTGGGCGGGTTAAGCCCTTTGTCATCTAAAGTGGAGTTAGTTGCGAAATAGGATGCTAGTGATTCGGCTTTTTCAGCGGGGGTCGTGGCTACTGAACCATTTGGGTGAAAGAGGGGCGGAAGTGAGGGGGACGCGAAATTTCTATTTATTGCCTTGTGTAACGAGAAAAAGGCCCGTTTTCCATTGGGGCAAGATGCGAGACGGTCAGCTATCCTCTGGTCGAATGATTTCTTTGCCTCAGAGATGATTTTTTTGCATGAGCTTCGCGACTTGGTAAATGCAACTCGGTCGCATTCTAGCTGTGAAAGTTGCCATTTCTCCTATTAGTTTAATTGCTCGCTTCTGAATTGCATCCAGTGTGGCAAGAGAATGCTTGGAGGCACCCCTCCACAGATGAGAGCCATATTCGAGACAGGGACGAATTTGAGCCTTATACAGCATAAGAAGTTGACTGGGAGTATAACAGCGTCTAGACCTAAATAGGAGACCAAGCTTGCGCGCTGCAGTTTTAGCAGTGGTTGAGATATGGTCATTCCATGAAAGGTCAGACCCTAGAGTTACGCCTAGCATTGAAATTTTATCCCTGAATTCTAGTGAGTTTGAGTCGAATGATATGTTTGGGAGGTTTCTGTCGACGCGCCTAGAAATAAGGCAACACTGAGTTTTCCCTGCATTGAAGTTAACTAAGTTTTGAGATCCCCAGTTTTTAAGTTTGCATAAGTCTAAATTAATTGAAGAGGCAATGTCTGCACGGTTTTTATGCGATGCAGGGGCGTTATGTAGGGTGCTGTCATCTGCGTAACAATGTACCGGATTGGAGGGCAAGTTTAGAAGGTCGTTGATATAGATAAGAAAAAACGTAGGGGAGATAACCGATCCCTGAGGAACTCCAGCGTTGGTGTGGAAGGGGGAAGATGATATTCCATCGATGACAACCTTAATACTACGGTCTGAAAGAAAACTTTCGAGCAACTTACAGAGTTTCGGTGCAAGGCCGACGGAGGTCAATTTGGCAAGAAGATTTTTGTGCCAGACCATATCGAAGGCTTTTGAAATGTCTAAAGCTACCGCGAGGGTCTCATTCCCGGCCTCCAAGGTTTTGTTCCAGATATGAGTTACATATGCTAGGATGTCACCTGTCGACCGGGATTGCCTGAAGCCGTATTGCCTATCGTGGATAAATTTATTTGACTCTAAGTGTCGTAGAACTTGCTCGTTGATGGCCTTTTCCATAATTTTGGATAAGACAGAAGTGATTGCTATGGGTCGATAGTTTTTTATGTTGGAAGAATCGCCTTTTTTCTTAATTGGTTGGATTCTGGCTAGTTTCCAGGCTTCCGGAAATATTCCAGAGTTATAGGAGAGATTGTATAACTTGGATAGTATAGGAGCAAGTTCAGGGGCACATTTTTTAATGAGAATGGCAGGGATATCGTCGGGGCCAGCAGAAGAGTTGTTCTTTAGATTCTGGATGATCTTAAGAATTGCTGGTATCCTGAAAACAGTATCTGACATTATATTAGTACTGGGGGGGTGAGGTAGTTTGCCATAAATCTTCACCTGCATTGCCAGATGTAGGATTTTATATTTTTCTAGATTCCTCTTTACATGACCAAAGTATTCTAATTTTCTTTTTTTTGATGTTAAGAAGTAGTTCTCTATTCTTGGCAACGCGACGTAACACTTCATCTTTGGTCACGTAGTTCACCCAAAATATTTTTAATAACCGCCGGTAGATCCACATCTTAAATGCTTCAATTTTTCTTTCATTTTATATTAGTTTATTATCAAGGCGTGATAAATGCGTTTATTTGTTTTTCCCATGGCAACGTGAAAATCTCCAAAATATAATCCTAAAATGCAAGTGTTTGTGGCGACCAGCATGGACCCTTTACCCAGGCCTTTACCGCCCTTACCGCTTCAAGTCATTTGGAGAGAAAACGCCTCATGTTGTTTGGAAAAGTACGAAATTACTAATAAAAAGAATTTGCATTCATTCGAGTTCTTGTGAGTCCATGAGAAAGAGCAGATAAAATATTTTTAATTAAAAAGACTGATAAATTTTAAGGAGATGGTGTTGGTTCTAGGTGAAACATCTTGCATCTTACTCAAGTATTATTATTATAAAAAAGACTGATGATTAAAACCTAAAGCCTTCGAAATTATAGACTCTAACAAATAAATTATACCTAATATATACCTATATATTCATTCAGTGGCCCAACTACCCCCCCCTTCTCAGGTCAAATAAAAAAATCAAAGTAAAAGTAAAAATGATAAAATTAACAAATGAAAATGAAAAAATATTTGATAAATTTTAATCAATATTTTGACTATAAATTAAGACAAAAAAAAAGGATTCTATTTCCATTAAATATTGGAGAAGTGAGACTGTTTTATTTTTAAGAATTCAAGTAAATATATTTTTCATGTGTTTATCAGTGGCGTGCTGTGGATGGGGCGCATCCCTAAAATTTTAAAATATTTAGAGCAGGGCTGTCCAACCGCATGCTGCCCAGCACTGCAATGAGTGTGGCCCAACATAAAATCATAAACTTCCTTAAAACATTGAGATTTAACGAATTTTACACTTCTCTGAATTTGATAACAGCCTTGTTCGTAGATCGTAGCTAAACGCAAAGTCGTTAGAAAAAAGCACTGAAGATAGATACACACTCAAGGTCGTTCTAAAAAACTGAAGTTAGTTGCAATTGCATTCACACCCGGGAATCCCTCTGATAGAAATGTCACTCTATTTATCACGAATTTAAATTATATTTGGTAATTTTTTAAATTATATATATAGGTATATATCTTATTATATAACAATTTATATTACTCTCTTATTTACTATTTTATCTTAAATATTTTTTAGGTAAAATTGATAGAGAAATTTTTACATTAAATCTAATTATAAATAAAAAAGTAAGGACATTCTTTAATACAATTAATTTATATTAATAGGTAATTTAATATAATTACATTGGATTTTATTTATATACCTAAGTATATATTATATATTATACAAACTCGTTCATTAAAAGTTTTCATGGTAGGAGTTGAGAGAAAATTTTGAACTTTGACATATTTATGTTTTGGAATATGCTCTTTTTAAATAAATTATTAAAAACTTTTGGACACTTTTGTTTTGCCACAATCGCTATTAACTTTCTTATTTTCTATGGAACCCCCAAATATATTTGCATCATTAGATTTAGTGTTAAAAATAAGATTGTTTTGTATAATGCACTTGATGTCTAAAATTTATAATTTTGAGTTATTTTAGATAGTTTGTAAAATCTACCAATTTAGGGTTCATCTTTAAAAATTAATAATTAAACTATTGTTTGTAGAATTAATTTGATCAATCAGAACTCTTAATTAGACATTTAAGAATCTTACTTAATAATAAAAATTCAAATTTTATATTCAAGATGACCATATTAATCGTTTATTTCTGAAAATAAAAAATTGTTAATACTCAATTTTTTCAAATGGAACATCTAATGATGAAAACATATTTGGGGGGTTCTATAGAAAATAAGAAAGTTAATAGCGATTGTGGCAAAAGTGTCCAAAAGTTGTTAATAATTTATTTAAAAAGAGTATATCGTCGGCTTAGAGTGTAAACCTGCTAACTCCATTTATTATCAAATATGAGATATTAATACCGTTCGAAAGAAAAAGAGATGCTGCATCGTCCAAGTAAAACTGCTATCTAAAATTACGATCGTAAGTTGTAGAAAAAAATGTTAAAAATATTTTTTTCCATAGCAACAATATTAAATTTTGTTTGTTTTTTCTCTGCCCTGTAAAATTTCCTTGTTGTGAGTTAGCAGGTTTACACTCTAGAGCGACGATATTCCAAAACATAAATTTCTCAAAAGTTCAAAATTTTCTTTCAACTCCTTCCATGAAAACTTTTAATAAACGAGTTCTGTGGAACTGTATATAACTGTATATATATTTTTTTTTAAATTACTTTTGAAAAATGTTTATTATTTTTATTTATTTTTAGCAATCAACTCGTACCACTTTTTATTTCATTGGAAATTTACAAAGTAAGTACTATCATTTTTCCTATATAATTAAGCATGATACAAAACCAAAAAAAAGAGATCCTAGAGTATGTAATTCCACATCACATAGATGAAAAAACTTGGATTGAATATTTTGAGAATCTATATGCTGGAACACCAGAGGAAGTTAACAGGAGAGATCAGGGAAACTCGTGCGTGGCTGTATCAAAAATGGAGATTGACAACACGTTAAAGCTGTTAAAAAACAGGAAATCTGCCGGCGAGGACGAGATTACTAATGAAATGCTAAAATACGGAGGACCACATCTCTGGGAGCAAATATATATACTAATCGATCAAGTATTTAGAATATCGGCAATTCCTGAAGAGTGGAAAACAAACATAGTGGTCCCAATATTCAAGAAGGGCGAAAAACTCAACCCCAACAACTACCGTGGAATTAATCTCCTAAATACTCACCTTAAGCTCACCACAAAAATAATAAGTAATAAACTTTCACAACTAATAAACTTGCATGACGAGCAACAAGGCTTCAGGAAAGGTCGATCCTGTGTCGACGCTATATTCGCCATTAGACAGCTTTGCGAAAAGGCCTACGAATTTAACAAACCGGCGTTTTTCTGTTTTATCGATATAGAAAAAGCGTTCGATAAAGTCCAACTTAAGCACGTCATAAGAATCCTGGACAAGTTTAAAATCCCAGATAATCTCATAAACCTGATACAGGACATTTACTCGAACAACACCGCCAGAATAAAAATCGAAGGAAGACTGTCCGGAAGCATCCCAGTGAATCAAGGTATTAGGCAGGGAGACTCCCTTAGTCCGCTGCTTTTTAATATAGTTATGGATGAAATTATTGGCGAAATCAAAAATCTAAAAGGATATTCCTTGGGGGACGAGAATATAACATGCGTTTGCTACGCAGACGATGCAGCACTCGTTGCAGAAGATGAAGATTCCCTCCAGCGCCTCCTGTATAAATTTAGCTGTGTTGCGCATAAATTCGGTCTCACTCTGTCAACCAAGAAGACCAAAACACTGACAATCTCTAAATCACCACTCCGATGCAAACTACAACTGTACGATACCATTGTCGAACAAGTCATGTCCTTCACATACCTTGGCATCCAAATGACCTCTCATCAAGACCTAGAAACAGAGGTAAGACATCAGGCAATAAGAGCCTCAAAAATATCGGGTTGCCTTAACAATGCAATCTGGTCAAATCAATATTTAAGAACGGAGGCCAAGGTACGAGTCTACAAAACCGTAGTACGTCCAATATTAACTTACGCAGCAGAGACAAGACCCGATACTGCAAAAACTTCTCAATTATTGGAAACGACTGAAATGAAGACATTACGAAGGATAATGAACGTGACCAGGCTCGATAGGATGAAGAGTGAAGATATTAGAGAAAAATGTGGAATACAAAAGGTGGGCGAATGGGTTAAAAGAAGAAGAGCGGAATGGTATGCGCATGTGAGAAGAATGCCAGAAGACCGACTGGTAAAGAAAGTGATGACAAACAAGCCGGTTGGAATAAGAAGTAGAGGTCGTCCTAAGAAGAGATGGTATGACGTTTTGGAAGAAACAAACCTATAGGTTTAAAAATAAGAAGAAGAAGAATTAAGCATTACTATTGATAAATAATTTATAACATTTCATTTGATATATCATTATGTATCTATTTATCTAACTCAGGGGTGCCCCCCTAGCTTCATGACTCACCCCCCAAGTTCCATGAGACGTAACCTCACGCCCCCCCCCCCATTTTATTCAGTTCTAAAGAATTATAAGAGCTTTTTATTAGCTTTTGTTGAAGTTATAAGACACTTGACCGCTTTTATTTTTAGCATATCCTATACTACTAAAGCGCATTTGTGCCTGCCTCTGTACCTACTTATGTCCATCCCCCAGGGGGTGGTAGGGGGTTCGGGGGGCAGGTACTAAAAGGTATTTCTTTCTGTGTCTGTACCTATATCCAGGGGGCTACTAAAGGGCATTTGTGCCTGTATATATACCTATGTTTGTCCGTCCCCCGAGGGGTGGAGTCCAGGGGGCGGCGGGTTGAAGGTGGGGTCCAGGGCGCGGGGAGTCAGGGGGTCCAGGGGTACTAAAGGGTATTTCTCTCTGTATCTGTACCTACCTATATCACATACTACTAAAAGGGATTTGTGCCTGTCTCTATATGTACCTATGAACCTATGTCCGTCCCCCAACAAAAACAGTCGTCATGGCTACCAATTTAAATGAAATTATTTATATATATATAAAATTAAGTTTCTGTCTGTACATTGTGGTGGTGGTGTGGGTGGGTTTCGGGGGAGTGGGGTTCGAGGGGTGGGGGTCCAGGGGCTAGTAGTATAATACTAAAATGCAAAGATTTTCAACCCCCCTGTGGGCACCCCTATATAAAATACATATAGTATATAGGTATCAGTGGCGTGCGGTCCATGGATGCATATATGCTGTGCATCCCTAAAATTTCAAAACGTCAAGAGTATTTTCATACCGTTTGATAAAAAAATTAAATTTGAAAAATAACGAAATATTATGCTTCGTTTATCGATGAATTTTACAAATAGGAGGGAAAAATAAAATTTTAATAATTGAAGGGGTTTTTTCAACAGACCCTGGTTGAGATGTCACTGCCTTCGGCGGCCCTCTTGCGAGCCGGGGGAACGCCCCCTGAAACCCCAACCCACGAACCCCCTCTCACACTCCCCCTTGCACCCGTGCCCCCCCTGCCCCCACCCCAGCACCCCAACACTACACCCCCGGAACCCGCCCCGCACCATGCACAACCCCCGCTCCCACCCCACCACCCCAACACTCCATTCTGCACCCCTCACTTCGGACCACCACCCCACTAGGCCACTGGACCCTCAACTGAACCCCCCACTCCACCAACCCTGCACCCCCGTGCCATCTACCCCCACCTAGCCCCCTGGACCCCACCCCCCAACTACGCCCCTGGACCTCCCGCTCCACCCCTGCACCCCTACTCCTCCTTACTCCCTCACTCCACCCCCATTCCACCCCGCGCACCCATGCCCTAACCCACCCCTCTACACCCCCGGACCATCACTCCACCCCGCACCCACCCTCTGCACCCAGTTTTTGCATTTCTAGCCTTCTAGTGACTCACAGATTATGTATACAAAATTTAGTTGAGTTTGGACCAAGAGCAAGAATTTTCATTTTTTGACCCTCCCCCCCCCATTTTGGCTGGTTAGTTTTTGCATTTCTAGCTCCCTAGAGGTCCACAGATTATGTATATAAAATTTGGTTGAGGAATTCTTTTAAACAAAAGTTGTCAGAAATTACATCCCCTACAACTTTTGCTCATTATAAAATTTGCCGTAGAGTTAATAGTTTAGGAGTTATTTGATAATTTTCATTCGTCACTCCACAAGCCGCCTTCTGGGGTCAAATTATCGGCAACTATAGTTAGAAGACATCGATTAAATATGTAAATTTCATAATAATCCCTTCAGCCGTTTTTACGTGAATCTGAGCCTTTCCCGAAAACTACGGAATACATACACACAGACAGACAGGAATTTTGTTTAGGGTGTTTTCGTTCATAACTTTACTCGAAACGTGTACAACCAAAATTTGGCGTGATTTGAACAATGTACAGACAAAACCTTAATTTTATATAGGTATATACCTAGTAGATATAATCAGCCCAGATAAGAGAGGGGTGGGGAAGGATGGATTTCCCCAGGGACCAGGTTTTTTGAGGGGGCTCCGTTTAAATTTAAAAATAATGTGCCTAGAAATTATTTACTATACACTAGTTTTACTTTACCATTCAGGGTATGGTCAAGTATTGTAATCGTGCATGAAAAAAGTGGTTTTTTTCATTCTTTTTTCAAGATATCTCAAAAAGGCGAAACTATCTCGATTAAAAAAATCGAGCGAAACCATGGCCTTTCGGTCTGCAAAAAAGTCCAAATAAGTGAACATCGAAAAAATTATATTTTCGAGATAATAATTGTTTTGTCAAAATGTCTGTTAGTTAGTCTGCCCGTCTGGTTGGGTGTCCGTTAGTCTGTGCGTTACCAAATTTTTTGTGGACAAGCTAGCTCAAAAACTAGTGTGAATATCGAAACCAAATTTCACGCGTAGTTTTGGTTCATTGAGATTAAGAGCTGATTAGATTTTGGTGCATATCGACCCAAAATTAAGGGAGGGGAGGGGGGGGGGGTTAAAAATTAAAAATCTAGGCCATTTGAGCAAACTCAACCAAATTTTGTATACATAATCAGTGGGACCCCAGAAGTCTAAAAATGTAAAAACTAACCACCCAAAATTGGTGGGAGGAGGGGGGTGTAAGGTCAAAAAATAAAAATATAGGCTCTTGTTCTAAACTCAACCAAATTTTGTCCACTGTCTGTCTGTCTGTATGTTTCCGTCGTTTCCGCGAAAAGTTGCTCACCATTCACGTAAAAACGGTTGAAGGGATTATTATAAAATTTCATATTTGGATCAGATGTTTTCTAACTTACGTTTTTAGCTATATAACGTTTTGATATTTTGACCCCAAAGGGGGTTTGGTGAGCGCACAAATGAAAATGATCAAATAACTCCTAAACTATTAACTCTACCGCAAATTTTATTATGAGCAAAGTTGTAGGGGATGTGATTTCTGACAACTTTTGTTAAAAAAAATTCCACCCAAAAAGGGGGGGAGGGTCAAAATATGAAAATTCTTGCTCTTGGACCAAACTCAACCAAATTTTGTATACATAATCTGTTGGTCACTAGAAGGCTAGAAATGCAAAAACCAACCACTCAAAATGGGGGAGGGATGTCAAAAATGAAAATTCTTACCCTTGGAGCAAACTCAACCAAATTTTGTATACTTAATCTGTGGGCCTCTAGAGAGCAAGAAATGCAAAAACTGGGTGCGGGGGGGTGCAGGGTGGAATGGAGGGTACGGGTGAGGATCCAGAGGCTTGGTGGGGTGGTGCAGAGTGGAGTGAGGGGTTCAGGTTAGGGTCCAGAGGGGTTGAGTGCGGGGTGGTGGTGTAGGGCAGGTGCATGGTGCGGGGGGGGGGGGGTATGAGGGTGGGGTTCGTGGGCTGGGGGTCCAGGGGGCGTGCCTCCTGGCTAGCAAGAGGGTCGCCGAAGGCCTTGCAGCTAGTTTTCTTTATAATTTTGACATGCTGTCCCGTATATAGATAAAAGAAGTCCCGTATTAGTATATACAGTATTTGATATAAGTAAACCTAAATATTCAATTAAAACAAAAAATTTCGGATGGTAGCCATTCAATTAAGCTGACACAAAATTTGACTTTCCAATCCCAAATAAACGAAATTTTAAGCAACAAAAATTCAATTTTTTATCAAAGTTCAGATATGGACTGTTTTTCTAATATTTATCAAAAACTTTTATAGAAATTTTTTTCGTAAATATTTATATTTTTTTTTTTAATTTTTATTCAAGATAAAAAAACTTAATGCCTAATAATATTTATATATTTTTAGTATATTTTGATCTTCGGTTTAGCAAATAAACTTGAAAAACGCGTACGCACATGTTAAAGTGACGAATGCATATGTCTATTTTAATTTATATGATATAAAATTATTCTAAATTAATTATTTCCCATTATATTATTTCTCCACAGAATGGCTGACAACATCCAAACATCTTCCGGGGTGCCAAAAAAGAAAAAGAAAACTTACTACAACAGATGCTACTACTGCCACTACAGCATCCTTCTTACAGAAACGGGCTTGTTCTTCACAGGCAGTTTCTCCTGAAATGTCATTAACAGATGAAGACGATTTTACCATATTTGAGCCTTTTATTGAACTTATAGAAAATTATAATCGCTCTACAACAGATCCTACTACTGCCACTACAGCATCCTTCTTACAGAAACGTTCTTCACAGGCAGTTTCTCCTGAAATATCATTAACAGATGAAGACGATTCAACCATACTTGAACCTGAACTTATAGAAATTTTTAATTCCTCTACAACAGATGCTACTACTGCCACTACAGCATCCTTCTTACAGAAACAGGCTTGTTCTTCACAGGCAGTTTCTCCTGAAATGTCATTAACAGATGAAGACGATTTTACCATATTTGAGCCTTTTATTGAACTTATAGAAAATTATAATCGCTCTACAACAGATCCTACTACTGCCACTACAGCATCCTTCTTACAGAAACGTTCTTCACAGGCAGTTTCTCCTGAAATATCATTAACAGATGAAGACGATTCAACCATACTTGAACCTGAACTTATAGAAATTTTTAATTCCTCTACAACAGATGCTACTACTGCCACTACAGCATCCTTCTTACAGAAACGTTCTTCACAGGCAGTTTCTCCTGAAATATCATTAACAGATGAAGACGATTCAACCATACTTGAACCTGAACTTATAGAAATTTTTAATTCCTCTACAACAGATCCTACTACTGCCACTACAGCATCCTTCTTACAGAAACGTTCTTCACAGGCAGTTTCTCCTGAAATATCATTAACAGATGAAGACGATTCAACCATACTTGAACCTGAACTTATAGAAATTTTTAATTCCTCTACAACAGATGCTACTACTGCCACTACAGCATCCTTCTTACAGAAACGGGCTTGTTCTTCACAGGCAGTTTCTCCTGAAATGTCATTAACAGATGAAGACGATTTTACCATATTTGAGCCTTTTATTGAACTTATAGAAAATTATAATCGTCTCTACAACAGATCCTACTACTGCCACTACAGCATCCTTCTTACAGAAACGTTCTTCACAGGCAGTTTCTCCTGAAATATCATTAACAGATGAAGACGATTCAACCATACTTGAACCTGAACTTATAGAAATTTTTAATTCCTCTACAACAGATGCTACTACTGCCACTACAGCATCCTTCTTACAGAAACGGGCTTGTTCTTCACAGGCAGTTTCTCCTGAAATAGTATTAATAGATGAAGACGATTTATAAGTAAGATCAAAAAATAGGCAGATCAATTATGAGTGTCGTGATGAGCCACTTATAAATCCAAAACAAAAATTCAAAATTGATGTTTTTTTGTATGTAATTGATATAGTAATAGACTCGCTGGAATCAAGATTTTTCCAAATCAATCGCCACAAAAAATATTTTTATTTTCTCTACAATATTTATAATTTAAGAGAAATGCCAAAGACTGAACTTTTAAATCATTGCAAGAACTTGGAAAATATTTTAACCGATGCAGAGTCATCTCATATAAATGCAATAAATCTTGCAGATGAGTTGTCAGATCTGTGCAAATTAATAGAAAATAAAATGTCTCCAAGAGAAGTTTTAAAATTAACATTATTAAATTTCATGCCGAATGTAAATATTGCCCTTAGAATTATACTAACTTTGCCACTATCCAGACCAAGTTGTGAAAGAAATTGTTCTAAAATAAAAACAATTAAAAACTATTTGGGAACAATGACTGAAAATAGACCAAATGGATTGGCTTTGATAGCCATCGAACATGAGTTATGTTGATATGTTTGGAAGAATTTATAAGAGATTTTCTACAAAAAAAATGACAAGAAAATGTAATAATTAATAATTACTATTCAATTCAATTAAAAATGTTTGATAAAATTTTTTATACAAGGATTTTCTACAAAAAAATGACAAGAAAATGTAATAATAAATAATTACTAATCAATTCAATTAAAAAATTTTTGATAAAAATTTTTATACAGGGTGTCCCGTGGCATCTCCTACGGGCAATGGCCCAAAATAAAAAAATAAAACTAAAACCGCATGTTTAATGTTTGATTTGGTACTAAATACATAATTAATTTTCATTAATAATATCAATTTATTTCATATACAAATTCTAAATCTGCCACGAGACACTCTGTATAAATATTATTACTTTTTAAAATTATCTACAAAAATTGCATAGAGTAATATAGAGTGGAGGGCTCTATAAGGAGCCAATGTATTTTAGCGTATACGAGTTACAGAGCTCTCTTGCGAGACAAGGGCAAAACCTTTGGACAATAAAATGGAGGAAACCGCTCTCTTCTGGGCAAATTTTGGTGACATTATCAAGAGTAAAAAATACTCTTATATATACCGGGTGAGTTTTTTATCTTGATACAGTCTTATAACTCAAAAACAGTGCATTATATGAAAAAAGTTTAAAATAAAAGTTTATTTATGTGGAGGGGAAACTAAACTATACGATATTGTTTGCCGATCTAGATATCTAGAACAAGCTTTCAAGGGTATTTTAAGGTCAAGTTCTGTTTTTTAAATTGAAACATATATATTTCGTTTCATATTCATAACCTAGAAGAAAAACTGAGCAACTTTTATAAGAACTATTTTTTTATCCGACATCAAATAAACAAAATATAAAATCAATAATTAGATCTCAAAAAAATTATAATAATTATTTTTAACAATTATTCAACTTAATTAAAAAATAATAATGATTAAATATTTAATTATTGAATAAATAATTTAATAATATTTAATAATTTTTCGACACTGTTCTGTGACATTCCAAAAAGTGTTATCGCAAGTCTCCTGGATGAATTCCAGTTCCAATTTCGTTATTTTGGCCTGTTCCAGTTTCTTCGTAGCCTTTACATTTCTTATTTTTTGAAGCGAAGCTTTTATTCGGACGTTCTGGGGGCTCGCCGCCCCGGCCACTCTATCCGAGCTAACCGTCAGATTTTAAAAAGCGTAACACGAGTGGTGCGTGCGCACTGTCCCCCAACCTCAGTAGGCGTGGACTGATGTCACACTTTGGTCAGACGAGGCATGGCTTTCGTCACTTTTAATGTTCAAAGTATCAGAGCACATGCCATGGATCTTACAGATTCTATAATCAGCAATAGTAATATTTTACTCTTATCTGAAACAAGAATGTTGAACAATGAAACGATAAGTGTCCCGAATTTTAATTGTGTAGCTCAGTTCCAAAGACAGAATTATAGGTCTGGAGGAGTTGCTATTTTACAACATCAAAACGATAATACAAACTTCATTACACGTAATATGTCTTTACAATTCAGAAGGAACGAACTGAATGAAGTTCATGCAGAATTTTCAGATATTGGAGAGATATGTTCTTCTCATTTACCAATGCAAGATGGACAAACTCTAGTTCTGATAGCAATTTATATATCTCCTGGACATAGCGTTAAAGATATAATAAATTTCATTGCAAGATCACTAATGATTTATTCAGAATATTGATCAAAATTTACGGGAAGTAATGAACATACTATGCCAATTATTTTAGCTGGAGATTTTAATTGCAATTTTAAGGATGAGAAATCTAAGCCATTGGTTGATTTCCTTACAGACAAATTTAATTTAAAGATGAATAATGATCCAAACTCTGCGACAACTAAAACAGGAACAACTATAGATGCAATATTTACAAGATTCATTGAAAAAATTCAATCAAAAACTTTTCTATCTTATTTTAGTTACCATCATCCAATAGTTACTTTCGTACCATATAACAATGAGAATAGTGGTGTACAAATAACTTAAAGTACTTATGATGAACATACAGATAATAATGCTTTGTGAATTATTCGATAATTTTATGTTTAAACTTTGTACATATAATACATTATATATGAATGCAATAAATTTTATTATGCAAAAATTGCAGGATTCAAATTATTTTCTTATTTGTATTACTTGAAGGATAAAAAAAAAAGTGCCGTCTAGGGACGCCCGAAAGAAGCGAAGCTTTATAATATAAAGCGAAGGAACTAAGCGTTCAAAAAAATTAAGACTTGAGAAAAGAAAAGCCTTGAGGGATGAAAAAAATAAAGACTTGAGAAAATAAAAAAATAAAACTGATAACTTGGGAAAATAAAAAAAATGAATACATTAAAAATAAAAGACGCGCCCAAAAACGCAAGGCTACAGCGGAGCTCTCTTCACGATTAGAACAAAAAAAATAGGAGAGCTCCGCTGTAGCCTTGCGTTTTTGGGCCCGTCTTTTGTTTTTAATGTATTCATTTTTTTTATTTTCCCAAGTTATCAGTTTTATTTTTTTTTATTTTCTCAAGTCTTTATTTTTTTTCATCCCTCAAGGCTTTTCTTTCTCAAGTCTTAATTTTTTTGAACGCTTAGTTCCTTCGCTTTATATTATAAAGCTTCGCTTCTTTCGGGCGTCCCTAGACGGCACTTTTTTTTAACAGATTTACAACACGTTAAAATAAAGCTCGTGAGGGTGTATCCCTGTCAGGAAAACGCTTGGCATCCATTTCAATGGCAGCCTATGGCACACTTCTACCACATTCACCATAAATTAAGACCTTTTCAATTCTTTCTTCAACAAAAAAATGCTTCATATTTATTATGGTAATACAAAATAACTATCTACTGGATTGACACGAGAAAAAAAACTTTTTTAAACTCAAAAAGTTCAAGTAGTTCTAGAAAATAATCTCTTAAATCTGTGTATAATGAAGTTTTAAGATCATTATAAACACTTATTTTCATTGTCGTGACTTTTCGATTTAATAATTACTTATTTATTTAATAATTAATTATTTAATCATTATTATTTGATAATTAAGTTGAACAATTGTTAAAAATAATTATTAAGATTTTTTTTGAGATCTAATAGTTGATTTAATATTTTGTTTATTTGATGTCGGATAAAAAAATAGTTCTTATGAAAGTGGCTCAGTTTTTTTTTGTAGATTATGAATATGTAAAGAAATATATGTTTCCATTTAAAAAACAGAACTTGACCTTAAAATACCCTTGAAAGCTTGTTCTAGATTGACAAACAATAGCGTAGTTTAATTTCTCCCTCCATATAAATGAACTTTTATTTGAAACTTTTTTTCATATAATGTACTGTTTTTGAGTTATAAGACTGTCTCAAGATAAAAAACTCACCCGGTATATAACATAAAGGATATGTATCTTTTAACTATGACAAAGGCTTTGAATGTTCTATGATCTTTGGATAGCCCTCAAGAACTAAGAGCGCTGAGAGCGCTTTTTCTATATACGGTAGCCTTCCACTCTATATTACTCTATGAAAAATTGTTTCAAAACAATATGTAAAGGGCGGGGAAAAAGGTTGCTCGAGAACTTTGCCCCTGCTTGATCCAAAGAAATATGATTGGCTGACAAAGATGAAAACCTCATTTGTACATCTCGAATAATCCTTAAAAATTTTTTTATATTAAATGTAGACGAGGTGCTCGCACATATTTTATAGAAAAATAAAAATCTCCCATTGTACTTTTTATTATCTTTATTTAAATATACATTATGCTAAATACAATGAATTTTTTACTTTATTATTGAAATTGTTTGTTTTGTTTTTTAGTATAATAAGTTTTAAATAAATTTTTGCTGGTTGAGATGAAAGCTTTTTTTAGACAATGTCTACTTCATTCTAAATTTGGTCATTTTAGTAGAAGGATTTTTTTTAATATTTATTATATTATTTGATTTAAGAACAGCACAATAGAAAGCTCATCAAATAATAATTACATTCGTAATTTACAATAACAAATTAGTAAATATATTCCTCTTCGAAATAGATGAAAAAAAAGAATTGTTTTCTTGTTTAAACTAATTTAAAAAAATTAAATATCTAAATAGTTAAGTTTAAGAATTTGAAGTCTTTAGGGAAATCTACTATCATCCTATATATTACATTTATACTTAGAAGTTAATTATTCAATATTCCATCATTCATCATCATCCACATCATTCTTGAAAATCAATCATCTCATACCTTTCTTATTTATAATTTTTATGAATATATATATCCTTATATATATTTATATAAATTTATAATAATTTTTGCAATGGTAGTAAATTTTAAAAACAAATATAAATTTTATATTTATATATTAATCGATAATATCATCCAATACATAGAATTACTCATAAATGGATATTTTAATAGAAAACAATTCAAAACCTTGACTAGCAACACCATAATGACTTTTAGAAATCTATCACATAATTAAAGGACGTAGTTAAGCAAAAAAACCTTCAGTCATTAAACAAAGAAAACAATAATAATAATAATATATTGCCAAACTAAGAATTATAATAAAATTTTATACTTCTAAAATTTGGTAATCTCAATTTCTGCAATGAGATTTTTACTTCATTAAAAAAAAAAAGTTAAATAAATTATATTAACTATTTCATAATAAATAATTTAAATTCAGTGTATTTAAGTATTTTTGTTAGATCTTTTATATATGTTTGTTAGTCAAGGAAAATATGTGTGCTGATTATATATATGTATATTATAAATGGAAAACAAAATAAATGAGATTATGTAGTTAAAATAAACAAAATTATAAAATATATTGGGTTAAATATTGATAAAAAGACAAATCTATCACAAATTTAAATGAATTTTTTGAAAGATTTTAGCATTAGTGTACAAACAATCAAAGCCGAAAGATATTCCAAATGAGAGGAATAAACTCTTAAGAATATTGTAAAAAAGAAAATTAAGGTTAAACTGGACTAAGTCACAAATTTGTATCGTTCCTTTAGTTTATAGCTTATATAGCATTCAGGGATGCTTTCCCAAAATTTATAAATAGAACAACTATTATAGCTGAATTATTCATTCATATTTATTTTATCTCCTTTAAAGTAAGATAAACGCTCCAGTACTGGGCCTGTACCTCTAGTGGGCCAGATGCAAGAAAAGTGCAAAAATTAGCCTATCCAACTTTGAAAAATAGCGCTATATATATAGCTCATAGAGTAATATAGAGTGGAAGGCTCCATAAGGAGCCAATGTATTTTAGCGTATACGAGTTGCAGAGCTCTCTGACGAGACCAGTGCAAAACCAATGGGCAATAAAATGGCGGAAAACGCTCTTTTCGGGGCAAATTTTGGTGACATTATCAAGAATAAAAAATACGCTTATATATATAACATAAAGGGTATGTATTCTTTATCTATGACAAAGGCTTTGAATATTCTATGATCTTTGAATAGCTCTTAAGAACTAAGAGTTTGCTAAGCGCAGTTGCTAGAGAGCGCTTTTTCTATATACGGTAGCCTTCCACTCTATATTACTCTATGGGCATGAGCTATAGATATATAGCGCAATTTTTCAAAGTTGGATAAGCCAATCTTTGCACTTTTCTTGCATCTGGCCCACTACTGGAGCGTTTACCTTAATCAGTTTACTTTGCTAAAATTCTCAAAAATTAATACAAAAGTAAATTTATTTTATGTCTATTAATTATTAATAGCGGGTTCGCACGAACCATAAGATTTATACCAAACGGTTAGGAAAGCATCTCTGATAACATCAGTTTTCAAATTATGTTCCGCAATCTTTTCATAAGGTTCCGCTCAAAATTGACAAAAGAATAATTAAACGAAAAGACAAAAATTTAATCCAATCATTTCGATAAAGTTTAATAGAAATTGTTAAGCATTAACACTAATTTTAATAATGAAAGAGGGTCAAAGGTTTTTGTGGTGTTTCACAGTTTCTTTCCTTGACCTTCAAGATCATCATTAATTTTTAAAAAACAATGCTTTACAGATCTTGTAATTGCATATTCTTTCAACCACCCTTTAAACATAAAATATGCAGCCTTCTTCACTATGTTCAATAGACTACTAAGCATCGCATCAGCTCTAGACACTAAAAACAAGATTTAGCCGTCATTCACAAAATAGCTGAAATTATAGCTACTTCTTTCCATTTTGAGCAATATTTTTAAGCAAGTCATATAAACAATATAAAAAGAAAAACACCGCTCCCCAAAATAGAAAAAATGAATCAAAAACTTCCTGTACTACTCATTAATAATTTCACATTGATTCGACACATTTCCCTTTACCTTTCGATACAAAATTTGCATTATTAAAAGGGTTCCATTAAAAAACAAAATTGAAGACCGCTGCTTTAAAGCGAAAAAACCGATTTATGACTTAATCCATTGAATTTCTAAGACTTTTGTTTTTTAATCTATTCTTGCGAACTCTTATGAATTTTGTTAAGATACCATGTAATTAAATTTTCTTGTTGAAAATTGTATAATCTTAGTTTTTATTTCCATTACTTTTTCATTTGACATATGGTATATGGTATGTGTAGATAGAAAATTAATTTTTAATCTGTTGAATTTAAGTACATATTAATTAATTACTTTTTCTAACATTGTTTTGATAGAGACTTTGTTTTGCGCCTGCCCCGATTTCGTTTTCAAATAATTGTTTATTACTACAATAGCTAAATAAGCACAATAAGTTAACTTTAGTTTTTTACAAATAATTCCTAAACATTCAATATATCAATTAATTTCTTAATCTTTACTTAAAAACACACAAGATTGCTCTACGATCTTATAAAAAATATGCTGATATATTATATTTATTTAAAATATTTAGACATTGTTCAGACAAGGCAATCCGGGCGGATTAAACAATAACACAACTCTAAAAAAAATTTTTTTTCCTTGTCCTAAAGTTGATTTCATGATTTTTCTATTCATTGTGCACCAAAATAAAGGAAAAGTACCTATATTCCGTATAAAGTTTGCTTTTGTTGTGGTTATAATAATAATAAACGACGGAAAAGGCCATTTTGACCCATTTTCGAGTCACATCAGATATTAAACAGCAATATTTGAGAACACAATATTTTGTCGACGTAATAGAAAACAGCTTCCTCTTTGATTTTCAAATTACCACTTGTTTGTAACTCAATTAGAACTCAAGTTATAACTAAAAAAGTAAGACCAAATGTTTTTATATATGTTTATTTTCCTTTATAAGAGCTAAAAACAAGGCGTAATTTGAAAATCAAATAGGAAGCTGTCTTCTATTACGTCAACAAAATATTGTGATCTCAAATATTGCTGTTTAATATCTAATGGGACTCGAAAATATGTCAAAATGGCCTTTTTCGTCGTTTTGACCGATAATATCTCCAAAACAAGAGCTAATCGGTAATTTTTATGGTGATTTTTGAATTCAGCAGGTAGAAATACATAAGAATCAGCTATTTTTGAGCCCGAGGCATTTTCATTGTAGGCAGTGTAATTGCCACTTTATACAGAAGTTAAGTGAATTTAAAAGAAAATTATTCCATTATTTTAAAACGATTTAATTGGATTGATCCGATAATATAATCTGAATGCTGGAAATCTCTGTGTGAGACCTTTTGAGTAAGTGTAAAAGTTTAGGAAGCTCTTCTCAGCTCAATTCAAACTGTATGAAATTGAAATGGCTTCGATTATTCGGCAGTGATATTTATTAGCATATCAAAACGATGCCAATATTGTAATTTCTTTTTCAGGCTTACGCACTTTAATAGAAGGCCAAATAAATACTAAACACGAATGAACAATTCCAGTCAAAGTTAAAATCATGAATTGTTGTAAGTAACCTTCTAAACGTCGTTTAATAAAACTTGATCATTTGAACTACTAATTAAATATATTAATTAATTAGATGTGACAAATCAGAGGAAAAAACGAACAATCAAACACTGAGCTAAAACGTGCGACCAATTGCAACGTTTCGCCAATTTATTGTGGCTTCATCAGGCTCTATACAAAAAATAAATACAAATAAATCATTCACAATCATCAAAATCAACCCAGACATAATACAATATAATGTCTGGGTTGATTTTGATGATTGTGAATGATTCATTTGTATTTATTTTTTGTATAGAGCCTGATGAAGCCACAATAAATTGGCGAAACGTTGCAATTGGTCGTATGTTTTAACACGGTGTTTAATTGTTCCTTTTTCCTCTGATTTGTTACATCTAATACTGATAATGGAACTGAATAATAATAATGATTTTGATTATTTAAGTCCATCGATTAAATTAATAAGTTGTTGTAGGGAAATAAGGACAATAGCTTATGCAAGCATTTTTTATTTTATGCCAACGTTTCGTCAACTTTGTTGACTTCCTCAGGGCTCAAACAAATTAATTTCTTTGCATATTTGTCATTTTATAAATATTCATTCTTAGCAAACACATATAGGCACAGATTGAAAATATTTCCTATTTAAATATCTGTTGTTCTCTATATGTGTTTGCTAAGAATGAATATTTATAAAATGACAAATATGCAAAAGAAATTAATTTGTTTGAGCCCTGAGAAGTCAACAAAGTTGACGAAACGTTGGCATAAAATAAAAAATACTTGCATAAGCTATTGTCCTTATTTCTCTACAACTTATTTATAATAATGATATTAATTAATTTCAACTCAAATTCATTTTTTATCCAAAATGAATATTTCAGTATTTATTTGCTCTCACAAGTGTGAACTATTAAATTGTTAAAATTAAAAATCGAGTAGACTAGATAGGTTTCACAAATAAAAGTAATATTTTATTGCTTATAAGCAAGACTCAATATATATTTCGGGCGGAGAGCCATCTTCAGAAGTCAATCAAGGTAAACTCCTGAAGATGGGCTCGTCACCCGAAAATACATATATATTGAGTCTGCTCTATAAGCTTAATATTATTTTTATTTGCGAAACCTATCTAGTAATCTATTTTTAATTTTATTAAATATGTTTCACCTTGAACCTACATGATTCTCCCTGAACAAAGATTATATTGCTCTCAATCTAAATATGTAAATAAGGTGCGGATTTCATTTTTAAATTTATTTGATAAACATTTTTTTAGCAATTCAGAAAATCAAATATAATTAGACATTAACGTCTGTGTCTTGATCTATTCCTTTTTGTGATTTTAATCATTTACAATACAAATCAACATTTAAATATCAGCCGAATCATCCATCGTCTTTGATTCATTTTCTATTTACACCATGGTATCTGGTCTTAAACGGAAATTCTTTAATGGTAAACAAATTCTAAGAGTTCGCAATTCATTTAAATATTTGTGATAAATTTCAAAGTACATGTGCGTAATGATTCTGTTGATTATAAACATATATCCTTTAAGTAATAGCTTTGAATTATGGTTGTTTGAAGAGTACATACACATAATCAAATTGTAGCTATAAGAACAAGTCAACATCTAATTCATATGTGATTCATAAAAATAATTAATAATATGAATACAAAAAAAAAATTGTAAAAATATAAAATAGAAGTATTTTCTTTTGGAGACTGACTGGTAGACTCAAGAGAATTTATGAAGAGGCAGCCCAAGGATAATAAGGAGATTATAGGAAAAATCATTTATTAGGACATAATTTTCTTTGTCTTAAAAACCGGCGTTTCGGAGGATCTTTCCATTTTCTTCAGAGCTTAAAGAGGTTCATTCGCGACAATCCACACAAAAAGTTTTAGCCTCATAACCACTCTATAAATATGAACGGAACTAAAATTTTAGGTTATGTTTTTTTAATGTGACTGTCCACACTACGAAATCTCTATATGGATACACACATACTAGCCGGATCGTTTCCAAGACATTGTGCTTATATCCCGTTCACTAAAAATAATCGCCCAAATAAATATGTTTTTTTTTTGTATTTTATCAAAACTACGTGGTAAATAATTTCAATTTTTTTTAAGTTACTCCGAATATATTATTCTAACAAATATTAGTTTTTCATCAAGATGGTGAAAGTCCTTCATTGAAAAAAAAAAAATAATCCCCACCCTTTGTTAAAAATGTCATTTTTAATTGTAATTATTTCATGTTTGGTGTGGTAAATCGTTTTCAAATTTTAATAGTATGTGTATTATGCTTTTAATGACTTATATTCCAAGTTTCAAAGACTTCTTGAATTTTTGCATTTGTGAAAGAACTACCTTAAAAGGGTCAACGAAGTATGTTTTTAACCAATTCCTTCTTGTTCCTTTAAAAATGCTTGTGGCGTGTTATAGTTTGTAATTTACATCAAATAAACAAAAAAATAAAAAAATATTTTGATATTATTGGAAAACTTTAACACCAAACAACCACTTTTACAGGACCAAGGAAGAGGTTACAAGCTTCCTTCGTTGACCTTTTTAAGCCTTGATGAAAGAGGGAATATCTATATTAAGAGAATGAAAATTATGTCCCAATAAATTATTTTATTCAGCATTTGTACTTATCATTATCCTTGACCTGCCTTTCCATCAATTTTCTATCGAGTTCTACAAGCAGGATCGTCCAGAGTTTATCCGGACGCTCTCTTATTAAATGTTTGTTAAAATATATTTTCTTTTTATAAATATAAATATTTATTATATGATTATTTATTTAAGGACAATTTTATTTAAAGATCTTAGTAAGATAAAACTTGGATAAAATTGTCCTTAAATAAATAAATTCTCATAATTAAAATATAGGTATGAAACCCGGAAGAAAAAATAATGTTTTTTTTTTGTATGTATTTTTTTGATGTAGAAAACAACCGTTAGTATTATAACAATTTGATGAGCCTCGGAACCCTTCAGCTGCAGCCGCGTCCCCCTTTCTGACTTCAGGCTACCAGTCTGTTTTCAATAGAAAATAATTCTACTATAAATAAAATGAAAAATTTAAATGAGTATAATAATCAAATTATTTTCTGACAAATTTAGAATATTTATTATTTTATAAAAAAAAAATTAATGGTTAAACATTGTTTAGTTTTATTTTTTTTGTTTTTTTTGTTCAAAAAATAGAGTAATTTTAGGTTTAATTTAAATCATATATGATAATATTTGATATGATAATATATATATATATATATATATATATATATATATATATATATATATATATATATTATAATTTTAAATTTTAAATAAGTACAAACAACAAAGTACATATCATAAAATATTTTTAATAATTTATAAACAATACTTGAAATTGAAATAAATTATTATTGATCTCCCTCTGTTCATATTATATATATCTATATCTATACAAGTATACAATTATTACAATCTATTTAGTTATAGATATAGATATTTTTATAGATAGATAGTGAATAGATTGAGGGATGTAGAAACTTTTTCATAAATCTATCACAAATTGAAAAGAGCCTAAGGCTCTTGCAACCATGTAATAGTTTTCTTAAAATGATATTAAGAAAATGAATACACAACTGTCTAGTATAGGTATACTTGCAAATGAACCAGGTTTCTTTTCGCTAGCACCGGTTTGGATTTATATATCTTTGAATATATATTAATTACAAATAGAATTGAAATCGATGTTTGTGATACTTTAGTTATTATATGTTAGGCACAGAAATATAGAAATATTTCTTTGCTTACAAATTTTACAACTATAAATGGTAAATTTTAAAACAAATCATTTTTGAAACAACTTAGACAATGAGATTTGTTTTAAATAAAAAAAAATTTAAAAATAATCTTTAACTAGTTAAAGAAATTTATTTCTGGAAGGTAGGAATAAGGGGTTGATCTTCTCTTTCTTGACCAGGTGAGCCACTCATATACCCTGGCGACGGCGGTTCCGATTTCTCCGGAACAGTTGTAATACTGGATCCGGTGACTAAAGACCTGATTACCGGAGCTCCCTGGAAAAAATATTATTATTATTATTATTTTATTTTGGCGAGATTTCCGACAATAATGAAGAAAGAACGTTCGCTATCTCAGATTGCGGATAAGATCTTTGGACATAGAGTGCTCAATCAAACACAGGATGACTTTAAATTTAACCACATAGAAATGAATTTTTAATTTCAATTCCGAGATAAACGTCATCATTGAAAAAATTCAAAATTCGATAAACTAACCAATTTTTATTTAAGCTATATGGTATGGCTGTGTATAAAATTTTAAAATCAATTTTAGATTCTGTTATCTTTAATGTAACTTTTAAGGTAGTTGTTTCGCTACAATACTAGCAAAAAGTTAATGCTATAGTATATAAGAGCAGACAATAAGGATTCATAATTCATAAGCCCAAAACTTTTTGCTGTTTATGTACCACTACTAGCCAATCCCGTAGTCGTTTGACAAATCTGGCAACACTGTCTGAGCTTGTATATATTTTATCATAGAAATGTCAGATAAAGTACATTATAAAGGGATATTTATAAAACAAAAAGTTCTTAATAAGCGATTGAAAGCTGTTGCGACAATGTCTGAAGCGAAAAAAAGTCAAAGAATTACTAAAGTTAACCCACTTTTTAGGTTAAATAAATGTGTTGTTGCCAGCTTGTTTTTAGTGTAAATTTTTCATTATTTATTCATTATTATCTCAGAAACTGTGTTGTAACTATGAATTAAATTTTTCTTAAAAAAATGTATTAGTTATTGTTTAATGTTGGCTTAGTTTTTTATAACAATGGTAAGAAGAGTTTCTTAATTATAATTAAATATGTATGTAAGCTTTCCGATATCCCGTATAGTGCAATGTATAAGAGTCTGAAAAACGCTATCTTTGGAATTTAATATCTCCGGAACTATATTGTTCATAAATTTCGTTTTCCCACCAATCTATGCAGAAGTATTTAAATAATTAATCGAACGTTTTCTACAGTTGATTCAATTACGAATCAACTGTAGAGAATTTTGTCAAATATTGAGTGAAAATAATATTTGAACTTATATATTTCTAACTTGAAATAATGATCTTAAATAAATATTTTTATAATTTTTCTAATTAGTATATCAAAGAATAATTGATATACTAATGAGAATTGTTTTGACCGCGCTTTTTTGAAAAAGATATCTATATCGCGAGAACTACTGCGGATTACGCTATTGAAGTCTGCGGAGTCTTAAGTCTGGACCAAGAGAGAAAAAGATGCGATCCACTTAGCTACAATCCAACGTCATTTCGCGTATAGCCCGCTAGACGCGAATACATATATCCCATGACTTCAAGGAACTGGAACTCTCTCCCAGCCTCTATCTTTTCCCAGCACCTATGATCTTCAAACCTTCAAAACCAGGGTGCATAGACACCTGCATCTACACCCTCTCACTTAATCAACTTTCCCTTCTCTTCGGTAATGCAAGGGTCTTTCGAGATCCATAGGGGCTACACCTTTACTGGTGCACCCCTTCTTGCATTCGATTGCATTAAAAAAAAAAAAAAAAAAAAAGACATTCGGATGGATCACCAAGTGAAATTGAAATCTCAGATGTTATATATTCAATCTCCCAGTCCAGAGCGCTCGGTCTATTAGCATGTATGTTAGATGCTTGTCATAAATTAATCAAATGTTTTCTACAGTTGATTCAATCGCGAATCATACGCTATACGCGAAATGACGTTGGATTGTAGCTAAGTGGATCACATCTTTTTCTCTCTTGGTCCAGACTTAAGACTCTGCAGACTTCAATAGCGTAATCCGCAGTAATCTCGCGATATAGATATCTTTTTCAAAAAAGCGCGGTCAAAACAATTCTCATTAGTATATCAATTATTCTTTGATATACTAATTAGAAAAATTAGAAAAAAATTTATTTAAATAATTCTCTCTCTAAATTTCAAAAAAATCCTAAGAAAACCCATTTGGTGAAACAACTACCTTAATGGTTTAGTGTGGTACTGGATATGTTTATTTATAATAAAGGATGAATAAAAATTATTTGCTTCTTTCCAGTCATTTTTTATTTATTTAATTAAGTGATATATCCAGATCTGTTATCTTTAGGTTTATATCAAATTGAAACTCACTCATTCATTGATGAATCAACACCCAGCCCAAACCCCTTGACCTAGTAAAGATGAAATTTTGACAAACGCTCCTTATAAGTCAACTAAGAAAGGATTTTTCGCAGTTCGGCCTTTAAGGGGATGAAAATGGTGAAAATAAGGGCTAAAATGCAATCCCTGATGTTAATTAAAAAAAAAAAACATTTTAAATTTCTTTCCCGAATTATCTTGCAAACACTATTATTCCATTTTGAATAGTTACTCATCAGTTTGATTATTATTTTCTTTAATTGTATTGAAATGTATCTAATTAAAATAATTCCGTTAATTTTAGAGAAAGATTTTCAACGGCTCGATTATTTTAAATTATCGTGGAAAAATGAATATAGACCAGACGGAAAACTATTCTACTCTACTAGAAGAACTGATAATAATTATAAAAAAGAAATTAGCCCGGATTGCTTTTTGGCCCTCGGTTTCAATTCCTGACGGGTGTATACAACTCTTCTGACATATAAAACTCATTCAGGAATCTCTCATAATTATTTCATAAATTATTAGTAGTTAAGCCATTAACCTGAATAGCTTGTGAAACCAAAAATAAAACATTCAAAGCAACACAACTGTAATTTCTTTTCAACTGTGTGACGTGTTCTATGTGCCGGGGTAACCCTGATACATATTAAATTTTTTTGCAGCTTAGATCCTATAAAAATGATCCTTTTGAGGAAAATTATCGACAGAGGCTTGGCCTTAAGAATACTAGACAACCAGGCCAATTTTCCACAAAAAATATAGACTATAAGTGATTTGTTTGTAAAGAAAATAAATTATCTCTATCTTTTTGTTTACATTTCAAGCGAATCGCTTGTAGTCCATACTTATTGTAGATGACTCTGGGCCTATAATTATCATAATATATAGCCCTTAAGTAAATCAGCCAGCCTTTTTGTATGTTATTAAAATGAAGAAGAATCTTCATTACTATATGGACTTTTACAAAGGATAAAAACATATAAATAAAATCGTCATCTAAAAGCAGGAACATAAAAGTAGAAAGTAAAAAAAGTCATTGAGCAAAGAGCAATTCATTAAGAATAATGTTCCTTTGAAAAATTACAAAATCTAGTGTCACACTATTTAAAAGGACTAGTGTAAAAAATAATCAAACAATTTTCAAAAAATTATTTTTCTCTTTAAAAATTTAAATGAAATGACCATTTTTTTCTTCTAATTTCCCATAATCATCCTTTTCTCGATGATTTTTTTTAATTTGCTCTTTAATGAGGTTCTTTCGCGACAATCCACACAAAAAGTTTTAGCCTCGTAACCACTCTATAAATATGAACGGAACTAAGATTTTAGGTTATGTTTTTTAACGTGACTGTCCACTCACACTATGAAATCTATATGGAAACACACATACTTGCCGGATCGTTTCCAAGCCATTGTGCTTATATCCCCTTCACTTAAAATAATCGCCCAAATATGTTTGTTTTTTGTTTTTATCAAAACTTCGTGGTAAATAATTTCAATTTTTTTTAAGTTACTCCGAATATATTATTCTAACAAATACCTATTAGTTTTTCATCAAGATGGTGAAAGTCCTTCAATGAAAAAAATAAAATAATGATCATATCCCCACCCTTTCCCTATCTACCCTATGTTAAATGTCATTTTTAATTGCAATTATTTCATGTTTGGTGTGGTAAATCGTCTTCAAATTTTAACAGTATGTGTATTATGTTTTTAATGACTTATATTCCAAGTTTCAAAGACTTCTTGAATTTTTGCATTTGTGAAAGAACTACCTTAATGACTCTGCTTTTAGATTACGATTCTATTTATATGTTTGTATTCTATTCATTTATTGATGAAGATTTTATGAAAAAATCGAAAGTTTTATACAGATTTAGTTTTTATTTTATCTACTAAATGGCCTTCATCCCAATTTCCCCCTTATTTCAATAATATATAAAATAAATGAATCTAAATAAAATTTTCTTACCTTGATATCAGTTTCTAAGATGGATCTATCAATAAGATGATATTCTTTCCCTGATCTTGGTCTTAATGTGGTAGCAGACGGTCTTCCCAATCTGGAAAACATATATTTGATTTTTTTTTAGAAATTTTTATAGACACATATATGTAAATTTATTTTTAATTGATTAATTGGACGTTTCTGTCACCTTCAAGTCTATATCCTCAACACAATACCAATTTTTAGAATTCTCTGTTGATGGAGATAGATTTAAATGTTGAAAATACAATTAAACAAGTAAAAATAGCGTTCTTAACTTTTACTGTAAAATGCCATATATATTTACCAAATTTGTAACTTATTGTCTGTAAGAGGTGGCCCCCTCCTGCGCGGCCCAATAAAGAAAATAGCTAATTATAAAGGCTAAGGCTAAATGAACTTGTCATTGTATTTTTAATGATTCGACATTTAGTTGTATCTCCAAAAAAAGAGAATTATAAATATTGATATTGTGCCTAGGATGGACACATGAAGGTGCCCGAAATGTCCAATTAATCAATTAAAAATAAAAAAAGGAAAAAAAATATAGTTTAATTTATTTCTTACATCTTCCCTATTTAAAATAATTACATAATTATTAAATGTATTGATTTTTAAAATAAAATTATATTAAAATTTAAAATTTACCTCAAACTATCTGGTGCATCAGAAGAACTATGAGACGAGAGTGATAACGTTTCTATATAATCTGACATATCAGAAGTTCCACTACTTGTACTTCGAGAATCCAAATATGGTACAATTATTGAACTGTCATTTGCTGGACTTGCAGAGCCTTTAAATGAATAATAATATTTAATATTAACTTTAAAAAATTAAAAAGTAAATAGTCTTTATAATACCTTTAGAACCATCCCGTTTAGGAATACATATTGGCACTTCTGCTTCTGCAGATGAGGATTTGGCTGGAGTTTTGACTCGTTGAAAATGAAAAGTTAATTCTTTCATTGGATCCACAGATTTAGATCTTCTTGGCAATGATGCATGTAAACAGGCAGATGGACCATGATGCCGGCTTTGACTTTGATAATGTCTGCGACTGGACATAGCTGTTGTAAGAGGTAATTCAAATTCAGCAAAATCAGCACCTCGATGTTTGAGAGAGCCCGTTGATACGCCAGAATCATTAGAACTAGACGAATCACGATTATTAGCAGGTTTACATGGAACACTCGAGGAGCGCCTAATATATGGGGACGGATTTTGTGTAGGTAAGGTGTTAGTCGTCGTTGTTGTTGTTATAGAATCTGTGTTACTGCTATTTTCTAATTCGGCGTTGTTTATGGCTTCTTTTTCTTCTAATTTTGTATTAGTTGTTACTTTATTCTCTGGTGAATGTGAATCTGTTAAACTCTCAACTTCTTTAGCAGGCGAAGAATTTTCCAAATTTAAAATATTACGATGACAGGTAGACAAATTCAATTGTGATGTTGAAACTTCAATTGAATCACCACCTTCATATTCATCGAGGTATCGTGAAGAATCTGCAGAACTTGATCGTTTCCTTACAAGAATTGTTTTTTTATAATCATTACTTGAAAACAGTTTCCTTAATTGGAGACTATTCATTGTTTGATAAACTGCATTCGTAGAACCTCGAACTCTGTCTAATTCCAAATTATCTTTACAGTTGGTCCCATCTATTGCAGATGATAATGGACCTATGAGGCTAGGAATACTTGCTGATTTTTCAACACGCAAACCTCGGGAGATTTTTAATTGAGTTGGATCAGTCTTACTCGTTGAAATATTTGTTATTGGTGACATAGGCAAATATCCTGGAAAATTGTTTTCTTGAATTAATGAGTTATTAGGATGAGCAGAATTAACTGGCAAAGTGAGTGATGGTTCCATAACCAAATAATCATCCTGTTTAATAGGTTTTTCTACAATGTGATTAGGTGATTCTTCTGAATCAACTTCTGTAATTACTTCTTGTTTTCCAGAAGTTCTACTACCCTGATTTTCCGGTGGTGGTTGATTATCTCGGCCATTTATATGACAAGCATGTCCACATTTAGTACATATTTTCACTCCATTATTTACACTGAAAGATATATCATTCTTAGAAACCTCTTCATTTAATGTTCTATCTATTGGTTGGCTTATTCCTGCTCTTTGAAGAACATCTTTAGAATTTTCATAATACTCTAACGATTGAGCAAAATCAATGTTTTGATAATTCATTTCATTTGGCTTAGGTGTTACTTGATTAGGATTTGATGAATCTTCGGGTACTTGTCCTGGTAATTCCACATTTTCATAGTCTGATTGTGTAGTATTTTGTAACGATTGATTTTTGCAATTACAAGAATTACGTTGAGCATTTGTTTTCTTAGATTTATCTACAGTAGCATAAATCGAAATTTCTCCACTTGCATTCATTACGGGCATTTTACCTTCCCCACTTAATTTTACTTTATGAATAGGAACTCCAGTATTTTCCATTCCATTTCCTCTTCGACAATAAGAAAGCATCATCCAATTTTCAGCCCAACACATCATTCTTTGACATGGGCAATCAGCAGAAGTAGGCATTTGACTTCTGTCAACTGTTATTTCAACCTTTTTTTTATCAGAATTCAAAACACAATTACATGATTTTGCTACGTGTTTTACAGATGAGGGAGTATCATAGTTAGAGAATTTATTTTCCATCTCTATATTTGAAGCATGTAAACATTGTTTAATATTTTTGGGTGTATCATAATAATCTTCTGCTGATGTTGTTAGGATAGAAGTATAATTAGAACTTTCTTCGTTTGATTCCTGTAATAAAAAAATTAATTAATTAAAAAAAACTTTAATAAATAAATATATATTTAATTTTGAATACAAGTAACTTACTTTAATTGATGTGACAAGTGATTTTGGAACATCGTAGTTTTCATATGGTCCTAAATTGTTTTTTTTCTGATTACAATTTAAAGAGTTACATGGACATCTTACTATTTCATTTGATTCAACTGGCAAAGGAATAGCTGGTTTAGTGATTTTCTTTACAGTTGATGTATTAGCACAGTCTACAGTTGAAGGTGGCCTTGATGATGCCATATTCAGATTGTTCATTTTGTCATCTTCTCTTTGGTGAGAATTGAGCTCAGAAGGCTTGCCGCAAGTTGAACAAAGTGGCTTACCAGGTTTAGGTGGAACTATTGGAGCACTTATAATTTTTGGTCGATCATACCAGCTTGATTCGTCACCTAGTTCATGGATTGTAGATCTAGGGACTGCATATTCAGAATGCCCACTACTTCCATGGGATGAAAGTGATGAACGATCACAACTACTCCCTCCAGCACTTCTTGGATGAGTATGTATATGGGATTGTTGAGTGGTTGCTGGCTCATAAGTGTCCATTGTCCATGCAGGACTAAAAGGGGTATCAGGTGTGTTTGTGTGGGTAACCGTAGATGACCTTGACATAGAGGGGGCTCCAAGTTTACTTATACAGCTGGAACATCTTTCAAGACCTCGATCCATTGTGGATGCTCCTGGGCCAACCATTGGTCCCGTGGCTCCCTCTCCATTATACCAGACACCATCCGCATTGTGAAAGTGTGAGTCAGCTACTTCTCCTACTGAAACAGTATCTCCACAGCCATAATCTCTATCAAGTTCAGAATTATGATGGTGGCCGGCTGCTGATTCAGCTGAAGACCAGAATGGAGAGTTGGAATTTGTTTGATGTATTCTGAAATATTAACAAATTAGTAAAATTATAAAAAATTTCTAGTTATGTAGTTTGTTTATTTGATTGATTTCATTAGGACAAATATAAAAATTAGAAAAGAAAAAAAATAACATTCTTCTTTTACCTATTTACACATAATTCTTCGGTATTTTGATTTCGTGAGCCATCCATTGTGTTTTCACTTGTGGAACAGGTGCAGCAAACATCCTCACTATAAGTACTTCGACACATGTCGGTAGATGAATGATGCCCAGAATGTTGAAAAGTGTCAGAGCAGTTATGATCGGATTTCCTATTATCTGTTCTTGAATGCAGTTGTTTTCGAGGACTACCCATAACTGAAACAATAAAAAGTTTTCCAAAATGATAAATTATATTATTTTCAAATAAATAAGGGAGTTCAAATCTGAAGCCTTGATAATTCATTACCTGAGAGTTTACGACTGATTGGCCGCCTCCGAGATGAGAGTTTGTTTTGGGCAGCCAATTTAAACGTATGGGTGATCTCTTCTCCTTGATCAGTAATGCAAACATGAAGACCTTCTCCACGACCACACCGAGAACCACCCTCAAAACAAAACCGACCCTCGACGACTCCATAACGTCTGGAATAAAATAAAAAATCACATTTCATTTATTAAAAATTTATAATAAAATATAGAATAGGTTCAGTATTTAATAAAAAGAAAAATTTGCTTTGAGCTTGAACTTTTCTTTATAGTGATTTCCGTTTAGTCAAATTATTATTATTAACGAGTTCCTAGTCTTCTATAATAATAATCCATGCGTATTCAGAGTTGATTCAAAACCCTCTACCTAATCAAATAATAACGTGGCTCGTGGCCAGGTTAGATGCATACTCTCCATTTTCGCTTGAATTCACTCCACCAAATTTAATAAAATAGAGCCCTGATTTGCGAAAAGGAGAAGAGGAAGAAACGTATCTGTGGATACGACTACTAAGGGCCAGTTGTATGTCGGTTGGTGAACTCTTTTTAAACATTGATCAAAGGATAAAACCTTAAAATTCACCTTGTGCCGGGTGGGATGGCCAATAAGATGACAGGCACTTTCATCTGATTGGCCATCCCACCCGGCACAAGGTGAATTTTAAGGTTTTATCCTTTGTCAACGTTTAAAAGAGTTTATCAACCGACATACAACTGGCCCTTAGTATTCGTTAAAATGAATGAACTAACTGACAATCGATTCAATTGAATATTTGTAGTCAAGTGATTAAAATAATAAAATATTTATAAAAACTGATGATGAAGCCGAAAGTTCAAAATTATAGTTTCTAACAAATAAAATGATATATATAAAAATATTTAAAAAATACAAATCTTTTATAAAACAATCTTGAAAACGTTTATTTTTATGGGTTAAAAATAAACGTTTTCAAAATGTTTTATAAAAAGATTTGTATTTTTTTAAATATTTATAAAAACAATCAATATATTTTTTTTTCTTTTATATAAAAATATATATTCATTTATATATAGGGTGATTCACAACGAGTGTAAACAACTTTGACAAATTATTGGAGAGGTCATTTTAAGCAAAAATGGTTATATGAACATAGCATAGGAGCATAGGCCGTATTTCATTCCCATATAGAACTATAGCTGATCAGAATTTTATTTAGAAATATGTACATACCATTAATATAAAGGGAATAGCCTCCGAAACGTCGGTTTATGAATAAAAAGATAGTATAAATTATCTTCTTTTTTTGGACTGCCTCATCAATATCCACTCAATTTCACTTATCAGTCCTTCTCCAAAAATTACTCCAATCTTATATACAAATTCTTTTATAATATAATCTAGGAACGTTTATTAAAAGTTCATACGTTTCGGGGGAAATTCCTTACTTTTACATTCCTTTTTAAAGCAACTTTTTACACGGCTTGAGAATCACCCTGTATGCTTAATTAAATCAGGCAGAGGATATCCACGTTGATTTACTTTTAAAAATTATTTAACTTGATCATTTGTTTTTGTTGGATAAAGAAATAAACGGGTTCGAATAATAAAAGTGTAGCCATCTCTTCTAATTGGAAAGATAAAAGAAATTATTGAAGAGACAAGCAAGTCCCTTGGGGTGGGAATGGGGGAATGACAAATGATAGAACAGCACCTTTCCTTTTTACCTTTTTAATGTAATATCATACCATTATTTTTAATAAAACTTGGTGTATATTTAATGTCAAGTTAGGTATCATGTATGTTATTATTTAAATATAGGAGAATATCGCTAATGGGAATTATAATCTTCCTGACATTAATTTCTTTTTTTAATCTTGTTTCGAATATAATTGTACTTAATTTAAAAAAGACAGAGATGTAGCAAAAATTTTGTTAGAAAAGGACTTTTAACCTCTTGGGAATCGAATCTAACTGTCAGATCGCAACTCTGGTAATTGGCTAATTTGAAAATTATTAGTGTTCAGTGAAATTTAACGATAAAGATGCATAAGGTGAAATTTTTTAGCTGTACCTAGTCAAAGTAAGGTGACCATTCGTACCGTATTTAACGGGACAGTTCGTTAATTAGATGCTGTGTCCCGTATATTTTGAAAAAATAAAATTATCCCCCTTTCAAACTAGTTTAAAAGTCCCGTTTTCCAGTAATTCTTCTTATAATCTAAATTTCTTATAAGTAAAATAGTCGAGTTTTGCTTCTGTTGGCTTGCATCAAATGCCATCACAGAAAGAATATTTTCTTGGATGAATAATCTATGCTCCTTTGAAAAAATTCATCTTTCCGTAGAAACTCTAAAGGCTTTGTTAATAACAAAATGCAATTATAATATGACGTGCTCTGAATTTTATGAATCTTATATTATTAAATGAGCTATTCTTGTACAGGGTGACCACGAGAAACATTTACGTTTTAGAAATAAAAAAACAATATTAATTTTTCAAGATACTATTTATTTAACTTAAGTTACATAGTTGTGGTTATACGCCATTTACTTTACGTAGAGAAAATGATGTCAGGAAGGTGACGTCCTTCTTCCCTGAGGCAATTTTCTATTCTGTCCAGGAAGCTCCTCCACACTCGTTCCAGTGTATCCTCAGTGATCAACGCCACCTCAGTACGTATCGCCGCTTTCAAGTCATCTAAAGTACGGGGTTTATGTCGATAAACTTGCTCTTTCAAATGTCCCCACAAATAAAAATCACACATGTTAAGGTCCGGAGATCGAGGAGGCCAGTGCACATCTCCAAATCTTGAAATCAGGTGACCTGTCAGGACCTGTGGAGGAGCTTCCTGGACAGAATAGAAAATTGCCTCAGGGAAGAAGGACGTCACCTTCCTGACATCATTTTCTCTACGTAAAGTAAATGGCGTATAACCACAACTATGTAACTTAAGTTAAATAAATAGTATCTTGAAAAATTAATATTGTTTTTTTATTTCTAAAACGTAAATGTTTCTCGTGGTCACCCTATATATACCAGTATATGAGAGATGCACGTCTCTTATTTAAACCCTTACAAAATTAATTCTTGTATAAATATATATAGAATCGGTTTCTCGAAAACGGCTCTAACGATTTCGCTAAAAATTGGTGTACTTATCAAGTCTCATGAGTTATTAGTCGTGTATAAATTTTAATCCGATTGAAATAATGGAAGGGGGTGTACATTAGTCATATCTCGTCTTTGGCTTTTTGGTAAGTCGCAGGGCCTTGAAATTTAAAACTTAAGCTATCTAGAGGCTACAAGAAGTACCACAAGATTTTGGCTAAAATAGAAGTACCGGAAGTTGATTTTTGCGTACGTAAGAATGTACACCCCTGTGTTTCGCAACCATAAATCTCAGAGCTACGAAATTTGAAACTTAAGCTCGATATAGGCTAGAAGGGGTACAGCAAGAATTTGGTTGAAATTAGAACATCGGAAGTTGACATTTACATGAAAGATTTTTCGTTTTTTTTTTTTATTTTCTCAAAAACGACTCCAACGATTTTTTTAAAAATTAGTGTATTTATCAAGTGTCATGAATTATTAGTCGTGTATAGGAATTTGAGAGAAGAAGTCAAAACTCAAGTGACTAAAGAAGCCAGAATATTGAGCTGTTTGAACAATTTAATATGGCGAAACAGATATATGTCAGCGGAGAGTACCTATAGTTCGCATTTATAAGACCAGCGTGCGCCCAGTGTTGATATATGCTGCAGAGACAAGGGCAGATACAATTTCTACCCAACAACTTCTCAGAACAACCGAGATGAGGATAATTAGAACCATACAGGCGAAAACACAAAGAGATAGAGTCCTACAAAAAAGTTCTCCCGTAAATTGAATCTGCTACCGAAAAAGGGGCCTCCACGTATTCGTACCCTTGCAACATGGTAAAATACACCGCCAATCCTACGGAGAAAGTCAACCCTTGGGTAGCTTGGCTTTTGTTACTTTCTTTTAATCCGTGTTGGGCTCATGACACAGTTACCCCTGAAGGCAATAAAATCAAAATAGGAACTTGAAGGGAGTTAAAGGGTTGAATCCCCATAGGAGGTCAACTACCTCCAATTTCCAGTGTTGGGGAAAACAATCAAGAAAATCGAGAAGGAACGGATGAAATTGGAATGGTTTCGTAAAATTGAGGGGGTTGAACTTTGGAACCGTTGATAAAAAAAGGGATTAGATAACCCGTTATTCAATGTGAAAGGAATTCTTAGTAGTAAAAGTTACGGACTTGACCGCAGTGAATATTTAAGGTAGTTGTTCCGTCAAATGCGTTTTCTTAGGATTTTTCTGAAATTTAGATATATTATTATTTAAATACTTCTGCATCGATTGGTGGCAAAACGAAATTTATGAACAATACAGTTCCAGAGATATTTAATTTCAAAAATCGAGTTTTTCGGCAGAAAAAAAATTTTTTGTCAAAAAACCGTCCTGAGGGGTCAGAAGCCGTGGAAGACCAAAAAAACGATGGAAAGAGAGTTATGACCCTGATGACTGATTGTAATATGTTGGAGAAACAGGTGTTCACACCTATATAAAAGAATAAGAAGAGTCTTTCGGGCTCTTTAGCATTGCACTATATGGGATATCGGAAAATTTACATACATATTTAATTATAATTAAGAAACCGTTCTTACCATTTTTATAAAAAACTAAACCAACATTAAACAATAACCAATACATATTTTAAGACAAGTTGATTCATAGTTACAACACAGTTTCTGAGATAATAATGAATAAATAATGAAAAATGTATAAAAAAATATTCTCACTAAAAACATTTTGGCAACAGCGCATTTATTAAACCAGCGAAAGAGAGAGTAGAAAGTAGAAAGCGCGCGTGCGCTAGATTTTTCAAAATTATAATTTTCATAAGATGTAACGTAGGCGTTGATTACATTTGTTAAAAAACAACAAAACGATTTTTATAGAAATTTTTGAAAACATTATTATTTTTATTATTATTAGTTTACTCTTTAAAGTATATAAGTTTAATTTTTTTCTGGATAAGGGGATAGGTAATCATTTTTTACTTTATGGTCAAATATTGTAATCGTGCATGAAAGAAGAGTTTTTTTCTTCTTTTTCGTAATGATAATTGTTTTGTCAAAATGTCTGCTAGACTGTTGGTTAGTCTGTGCAGAGGTCTGTGCGTTACCAAATTTTTGTGGACGAGCTAGCTCAAAAACTAGTGTCAGTATCAAAACAAAATTCACACGTAGTTTTGGTCCATTGAGATTAAATATTGGATTTTGGTGCATATCGACCCAAAATTAAGAGGGGTGAGGGGGGGTTAAAATTTAAAATTATAATCTTTTAACACTAAAAAAAAACAAAAAAAAAATGAAATAGACTATAAAACCTATAATAATGAAAAAAAAATTTCTGGGGCCAAAATTAGTGGGTGGGGGGGGGGGGGGGAATCTAGGCCATTTTAGCAAACTCAACCAAATTTGTATACATAATCAGCGGGCCCCCTAGAAGTCTAAAAATGCAAAAACTAACCTCCCAAAATGTTGGGGGAGGGGGAGGGGTGAAATGAAAATCTTGGCCCTTGTATCAAACTCAACCAAATTTTGTATACCTACATAATCAATGGGCCCCAGTAGCTTAAAAATGCAAAAACTACCCCCCCCTACATGATTATCAATAATTTTATTAAATATTAAATATAAGAGAGGGGCCAGGGCGTATTTTACCATAAAGTCAAGTAGATGGCCACATCGGAACGTGTGCTAATTTTTTTCGTCTAAATTTGAGGAAAATCATTTTCGAGCATGATTATTTCTAATCGAATGATTCAATTGACTTAGTAAAGCAAGTTTAACTGATAATGAACAAGAATATTTGGAGAAAACTTTATTACATAATTATTCTCCATCAATTGGTCATGTTGTTATTAACGCTCAAATGATTGCTCAACCTACAATTCGAAATCATTCTCTTGCTCTTCAAAGAATGAATATTCCTCATGATCAATCATGCTGCTACAATTATTAAAAAAGTGCTAACATTAATGAAGAATAGAAATGTATTTTACCAGTCATTTTAATGTGTCGTGTATAAAAATATTCAATCTCTTACAACGTTGCCAAATTTGTCAAACGAGCACGGGATTGGCTAGATTTGGTACATAAACAGCAAAAAGTTTTGGCCTTATGAACTATGAATCCTTATTGTCTGTTCTATAAACTCTAGCATTAACTTTTTGCTGGTATTGTCGCGAAACAACTACCTTAAGGGAGAAAATCGGCATAACAGATATAGTCGACTGGGTCGGTTTTGGAAAAAGAGAATGGGCAGCCCATGTAGATCGTATGGGAGAGGACCGATTGGCCAAAGTAGCAAAAGAATGTCGTCCCCAGGGTGTAAGTAGCCGAGGAAGGCCAAAAAAAAGATGGAAAGCGGGCCTAAATGTATACTCTGAATAAAAATCGAATGGAACAACGTCCTTCATTTGGAGAAACAGGAGCAGGCCTATTGATAAGATTAAGAAGAAGAAGTATTGATTTTAATCCGATTGAAATAAAGGAAGGGGGTGTAAATTAGGAGTGTCGTAAAATGAATATTTTAATCATTCATATATCGTCTTCGGTAAGTCGCAGGGCCTTGAAATTTAAAACTTAAGATATCTAGAGGCAAACAGTTACCGAGCATCGCTCGGTGCTCCAGGCACTATATTATAAAGAACAATGAGCTGCTTAAAAAATTCATTCTGTAGAAAAATCATAATAATGTTGATTTTCTTTTTCAGTACACTGTGATAAAAATATTTTAACTTTGTTCAATAAAGGTACATTTACCTATGTATTCTTTAAAATGCATTTTTTTTTGGTTAATTAAATTTTAAAAATGTTCTGGCATTAAAAAATAATTATTAATCTTACCTAGCACCAGTTCTTACGCCTATCACCACTTCATTTGCATTTAAATGTCCCGTATTTTGCTTAAAGTTAAATGGTCACCTTAAGTCAAAGAATAGCTTCAATAGCAATTGGGTTCTTGTGTTCGATTCTCAAAGCCATGAAACTATATTGTAAAGAACAATGTTGAAAAATTAAAAAAAATAAAATAAATCTAATAAGATCTTTAATACTGGCCTTTTTTTATAAATTAAATATAATTGAAAAGTTTTTGTTTTGCCGAGAGTAGCAGAGTTGTTGATTCACAAAGAGAAACAAAGAGGTTGTCCTCTGCTTGATGCAAATAAACATACACACGTATATATCGAGATGATATATCTGTATATATATATTATTTATTTGTTTGATAAATAATATATATACAAATATATCATCTCGATATATATGTGTGTGTATGTTTATTTGCATCAAGCAGAGGACAACCTCTTTGTTTCTCTTTGTGAATTAAATATAAGTTTGAATTTTGAAAAAATTCAATTTTTTTCGAAACTAGAGAATTTGTTCTATTAAGTATAATTGTTTTATTAATTAAAAAAAAATGCAAATATATTTTGATTATTTACTACTTATGTATAGGAATTAGAAATATATTTACTTTGCAATCTTTTTTTTTTGCACATTTATATACTTAGCTCTATCAAAAGTTTCATTACCTGGAACGTCTTTTTTTTTTTTTTTTTTTTTTTAATGCAATCGAATGCAAGAAGGGGTGCACCAGTAAAGATGCAGCCCCTATGGATCTCGAAAGACCCTTGCATTACCGAAGAGAAGAAAGTTGATTAAGTGAGAGGGTGTAGACGTAGGTGTCTATGCACTCCGGTTTTGAAGGTTTGAAGATTATAGGTGCTGGGAAAGATAGAGGCTGGAAGAGAGTTCCAGTTCCTTGAAGTCATGGGGATATATGTATTGGCGAATGAAGTGGTCCGGCACTTTTCTAGTTTGACCGCGAGAGAGTGTTGGGAGTCGGCAAAACGCGTGCTACGTGCAAAGCATGCTTTGGGGGAATTATTGATTTTATCTCATCAGAGCACCTGCCGTGATAGTATCTATAGAAAAGGGAAAGGGCAGAGACATCTCTTCGATGAGCCAGCGAGTCGAGGGAGTCGGTGAGGGTAGAATCGTCAATTAGCCTGACGGCTCGTTTCTGAATTGCATCCAGGGTAGCAAGAGAGTATTTTGAGGCCCCTCTCCACAGATGAGAGCCGTATTCGAGACAGGGGCGGATCTGGGCCTTGTAGATGGTGAGAAGTTGTGGGGGTTTGTAAAATCGCTTGGACCTGAATAAGAAGCCAATCTTCCTTGCTGCAGATTTCGCCACAGAGGAGATGTGTTCATTCCAAGACAGGTCAGATGCGACAGAGACGCCCAGCATGGATAGGCTGTCACACATTTTTAGGGTATTCGAATCGAAGTGAATATCAGGGAAATCTTTATTTTCGCGCCTAGAAATTAGACAATATTAGACAATATTAAGTCTTTCGAAGTATCCTTAAATTGAAAGTTTTTGCCGAGAGTAGCAGAATTTTTATATATTGAAGGAGACAATAAAAGAGTGTGTCTTCTGCTGGAATTATAAATTTTATTTATTTATAACGAGACTATAGTTTCGTTATAAATAAATAAAATTTATAATTCAGCAGAAGACACACTTTTTATTGTCTCCTTCAAGTATCCTTAAACAGATCTTTGGTATTTCAATAAAAGAATTAGAAGAAAAATTAATTGAATTTCTAAGATTTTTCGATTAATTTTTTTAACGAAAAGTGAAAAAAATTATTATCAAATCAATCAAAACAGGATTGCCAACCTTGTAAATTATTTGATCATCTCTACAAGGGAAGCCTGCCGGAGGAGCGGGAATTCACTCGAATTTTCAATTTTTCATATTTCAGCTTATTTGCTACAATCGTTAAAGAGCATGCAGGGCCGTATTTATAAATAGGCTAAGTAGGCTGCAGCCTAGAACGGCAAATTTTCATGGGCGGCAGTTTGGCAATTTATTCAAAAGTTGAAATGAAGTATTTCAGATAATATTTCTGAAATACACGGTTAAACTCACTTTCATTCCTTTGTATTGAGTCAAATCAGTGGCGTACTTAGAACTTTTGCCGCCCAGGGCGGTCTCCAATTGGGCGCCCTTTCTAAAGTCAATCAAATGGTGGTTTTTATAAATTAATTCGAGTCAAAAATAAACGTTTTAAGATTGTTTTTTTATAAAAGATTTGTGTTGGTTTTTGTTTATATGTTTATTTGGAAATGTATAATATTGTATCATATGTCCTTTGTTGAGTTTCTTGTCGGAAACTTCTTCGCAGAAGTATTTCCGAACCGACGGTAGTTCACGAAATTTTATAATACAAAAAATTAAAAAAATATTTTTTTTATTTATTTTTATCTAATTTCATTCCCATTTTAAAACTATGAAAAAAAATACTCTTTATTTAAATCGTGCAGTAAAAGTAGTCCTTTTGTTTATATATTGTTTTTTTATCTCAAAAAAATTGAAACCTTTGATAAAAAAAAAAAATAATGCAAAACACCACTTTTTTCTTGCCGATTATTTAGATTTTAATTATCTTTCAAATTTATATATATATATATATATATATATATATATATATATATATATATATATATATATATATATATATATATTTACATATAAATTTCACACTCGCTATTTTAGTTCCAGAGTATACCACGTGGGGTGCTGTAAACAGCGTCCCAAAACTTAAGGGGGGAGTTGGCTATCTATAAATTCTATTATCTATGACTGGTTGGACCAAAAGGTCTTTCTAGATTTGATCCTTGATGACTGTTCTCTTGAGATAATAGGTGAACTGAAGATGAATATGGACTTAATCCGATCATATGTTCATGCATTTATGTATCAGGGAGATAAATAGGTTTCGCTGCTAAGAGACTGAAGATGAATATGGATTAATCATAATATTTTCCGGATCATACTTATGTTCCGGGATGACTTGTTCTCTTGAGATAATAGGTGAACTGAAGATGAATATCGACTTAATCCGATCATATGTTCATGCATTTATGTATCAGGAGATAAATAGGTTTCGCTGCTAAGAGACTGAAGATGAATATGGATTAATCATAATATTTTCCGGATCATACTTATGTTCAGGGATGACTGTTCTCTTGAGATAATAGGTGAACTGAAGATGAATATCGACTTAATCCATTCATATGTTCATGCATTTATGTATCAGGAGATAAATAGGTTTCGCTGCTAAGAGACCGAAGATGAATATGGACTTAATAATAATATTTTTCCGATCATCATGTTCAGGCTCGGCACACCATTTCAAAAATGTCCCTACATCTTTAGCGATTTGGCTGGCTGTTGGTGGAGTTCCATCAGAATATTCAATTACCTCATTATAAACAACTTGAGCCATTCCGATAGCTCCGCCAGGGAAATATGGATTGATATGATAGCCTATTTGACTTGTTTATAAACTTTATAACCACGCCGGACACTAGCAATGTCTAATGAAACTAAATACTCCATTATGGCTCTAAGGATTTTTTGGAGGATTCAATTCTAATCCAGATGCTTTGACAAATTGATCCAAGGCGAAAATTAGACCTCCGGCTCCTCCTGCTATTATGCCAAGCCTTGTATATAAAGTTTTTCGTCCTTTAGTCAAAACTCCTGTTGAAAAATTAGATACCTGATTTCGAAATGGACCATGATGGTTTTTTAATAAAGCTGTACCACGAAATCGATCAACACTCGCCGCCATTTTAATGAACAGAGGTGCTATAAATCGAACAAATCCTCCAAAAGCTCAAGTTCATCCCTGGGACCCTCCTCAAGAAAATTGGGAAAGAGTTCACAACGATTATGCTGGCCCTTTCCAAAATTACTATTTCATGAAGTAAATATCCTGGAAAATACACCTACCAGATCAAATATTATTTCTCTGTTGGAGAATATTTTTCCTCCCATGGATACCTACAAGTAATTGTATCGGAAAATGCATCAATCTACCAAAGTGAAGAATTCCATTCATATTGCATAGCAAATGGACTATTCCAAAAATTCATTGCTCTCGGACATCCCGCAACAAATGTGATTGCAGAACGAAATATACAAACATTGAAGAACAAACTTAAAGCCACCTCAAATGACAGAACATCGATTTATGAGAAAGTCCAGAACATTCTATTCCGCTATAGGTACACTCCACTGGCCGGCGGACAATCTCCTGCTGAATTGTATTTCCGGGGCGATGAGTATTCAAAGAGAGAAAAATTAAAATAGTACAGTTCAAATAACTAGACTCCTGAACCCCCAGAAGACAAAATCCTAATTTTTACTGATCACCTTGACCAGTTAAAAACTGACATGAAATCATGATTTGAAGATTTGATCAAGTTACAAATTCCGGATGGATTCTAGATCTATTCTCGTTTCAAGCTGTGGATAAGCTTGATAACTCTTTGCAGACGGAGTTTCTAGATCTGAAGGATGACTGTGAGGCGAAAATTTTCAAGCAGAGCGGTTACAGAGTTAGCCTGGGTAAAGCTTATGGACACTTATCCACAACTGTGGGGAAAAATTGAACCACTTCTCATCTCGTTCAACATATTTACTTGAAAAAGGATTTAGTTCTGTTGTCCAGCTCCTCACAAAACAAAGAAATAATTTGGACATTTGCCTCAAAGGAGACCTGAACTTGACGAACATAAAGCCGGATATTCAAGCTTTAACTGAAATCCACCAAGCACAAGGCAGCCATTGAAAAGGTAAAATAAAACAATAATAAAGTTTGCAAACTTTCATTTATTTTTTCAAATTTTAACTGTCAACTTTTTTAATTTTTCCTGATTCCAATTTAAAAATGAAAACATGTATTCCTGTTTTTTAAATGTACGTCAATGATCTTAGTTAATTATTTCACTTCTTTGATCTTAAAAAAAAAACCTGTAAAAAATGTACATTTTAATTTTTTTCTATTTTATTTAAGAGTGACCGGATAAAACTGCTTTGGTTGTTTTTATATACGGTAATAAAATTGTTTAAAATAATAAAACTGCTTTATTATTTTCACTTTACTTCAAATTAAAATTAGTCATACAATGAAAATGAAAAGGGGGCGATAGGCCGATAGGTGTTAGTCAACCTCCAGAAAGGGAATTGGACCACAAAAGGTTGGTAACCACTGATCAAGACGATTCGATGACTACTACTTACACATAGTTAATTTGATACATTTTCAATTTTAAAAATAAATGCGCACCAATAATTTGTAACTTTGTTTCAATGTAATCTTTGTAACATTTTCAGTCATGTATTCAATTTCAAGTTTTAATGTAGGTACCTGGAATATCTTTCCTTCTCAAACTGAATGTACTCTGTTATTAAGTGAGGAAGACTGTCGTGTCCTTATAATATGAAGTCTTTTATCTTATCATTTTTATCTCCGACAAGGTCAACTCTCTGACTTGATGTAAAAGATTAGATTGATATCAATATATTATCTATATATATAAAAGCCATTGTCATGTCATGTGGCGCATCAAAGAACGATGTGGTGACAAAAAGCAACTAATAGTTAGATTGTCAAATTTTTCAAATAAAATATCTCTATATTCTCTATCTATAATATCTCTATATATTAATATTAATATATTCCTCTATATAGCTTAGAATATTAGATTTACTGCGTGTCTCATTTGAAATTTTAAAATATATATTATATTTAAAATATATATTATACCGGGAAAATTAATTTTTTTTTGAATTTAAGAAACATATAAATTCTTGAAATTTTAGCAGTCAAATTAATTTTAAAATATAAATATATATTATATATATTTAATTTACAATATAAGTATTAATGAGATATGATTTAATGGAATAATGAGAATAATTCTTATTAGTTGAATAAAAGATTTCACTGTCGATGGTAACAGAATTGTTTTTATTTTAGGTTAAAAAATAAAATAAAATGAGAGAGTCTTCTGTTTTTTAATAATTTTTAATAATTTTAATAATTAAAAATTATTTTATTAAAAAACAGAAGACTCTCTCATTTTATTTTATTTTTTAACCTAAAAATAATAATTCTTAATTTATTACTGCGCGGCTAATTTGAAATTTTAGTAGATAAACAAATTAATTTTAAAATTATTATATTTAATTTAGAGATTATTTTTAGATAAATTTAAATATTGAAATGTATTATTAAAAAAGTAGAAAAATATTAGTAGACAAATATATAAATCCTTTAAATTTTAATAGAAAAATTAATTTTAAAATATTATATTTTTGAAAACGCGATATTTAATTAAATATCTCGATTTAAATATCGAGATATATTTTAAAATATCGGTAATTTAACTCATAATCAATTTTTAGATCCAAATATATTTAATTTCGTCTGCACAAATTATTTGTATGCAATTTAACCAAGTCGTTCAACTAACCCCGGTGACTCGGCTTTTGAACTCGCGATATTTAATTTATTATCCCGATTAAAAATATGGGAATAATTTTAAATTGTCGAGGATTTTATGCAGTTTAGATTTCTGAAGATGAAACTAATTGTTTCTACCTATTTAATATTTATTAAGCTAAAACCAATTTGACAACTGGCTATCAAGCCGAGTTGACGGAGGTAGCGCCCTCTGCTGAGAAAAAAGAGTGTGCGTACGAAAAACTATAACGTTGTCATTCGTTGAATGAATTTCGCTACCCATAATTTCCCATACCGGGCTCCTTATATGCAAATCGATTCTTACGGAGTAAACTCCAAAAATTATTAAAATAACTAATTATGGGACGTCGTTGTTTAGCTGATTTATGCCCACAAAGAATGGTTAAACAATGCGGTAATATCACATTATTTAGGTAAATAATAATCTCTTATCAATCTATTCTATAATTCTATTCTATAATAAAATATATATATATTATATAGTTTTCCAACCGATCGTGAGCTTCGAGAGAAATGGCTAATAGCCATATCTCGAGACGCTGCCCGCCAGGGCCACCAGCTCGGAGCACGCCTGGTACTGCTATCTTACCTTAATATAATAATGAAATAGGTTTCCAACCGATCGGGAACTTCGAGAGAAATGGTTGTATGCTCTAATAAAGTATTTATAAAGCATTTACTGATATTTTTTTAATCTTTCTTTGATCAAAATTCATTATTCAAAAAAATATTTTTTTCAAAACATATAATTACGGACAGCTAATAATCACATCTCGAGACGCTGCCCGCCAGGGCCGCCTGCCCGGAGGGGCGAGCGGTGCCGGGCGTGCCGTAGGCACGCCGGGTACTGCTCGTAGATATATAATAAAGATGAATATAAACTGAGACATGCATGCATTATTTATAGTATTAATACCCAGCTTCCACATTCTTAATACATAATCAAGACACAATAGAACTTCAATTTGGAGAAGCTCCTTTCGCAACTAGCGACACTGATAGTAATTGTCAAAAAAATTCTTAGCAAAATTACAGTATTGGGTACTGAATTTTCCAATCTATACTGTTGAATAAATTTTAGTAGATCAAAGGGCGCCTTTAAGCCCGTTTTTCCAACGTTTTGCTTCTTCTTGTAGTGCAGGTACAGCCATAAAAACCTGGATCCTTTTTCTTTCAATATGGAACTGTTCTTTATTCATCCAACATTTATTTGACATTCAAATTCTTCATTTAGTAGGTTACATAGTAATATACACGAATATTTTAATATAAAAAATGCCGCCCCAAAATATGTGCCGCCCGGTGCAGACCGCACCCCCACCCCTCCCTAGGTACGCCACTGAGGCAAATACAGCAAAAACACTTTCATATGAGGACATTATTAACGAGTTTGCCATTAAGAAATTTCGTAAGAAAGCTATGTAAATTTGAACATGAAGATTACGTGGGGTGAGTTGTTTAAGAGAAGTTTGAATATTTTTCAACAAATAAACCAGTAATTGACTACATTTTGTGTAATTACATTTCACCGTGTGTAGGATTCAAATTGAACACAGTTCTTCAATTACGCAAAAGAGAGTCTTTATCATTAAAATATAAAAATATGTTTAAAATAGTGATCACTTCTCCAAGAACAAATTAATTAATGAAGTTCGAAACCCATTTCATTTTTTAACGAATCTTAAAGAAGTAAGTTAAAAAAAAGGCAGTCATGGGGATAAAAGTGAAAACTTTTTTTTTTTTTAATTTACAAATTTTGAAATTTTAATTTTTGATATTACAATTAATTTGAAAATTCAAAAAAAACAAACTGTTATTTGATAGTTTTTAAGCCAGGGGTGAACCGCGATTGGAATTAGGTGTACACCGTCTTTGGAATTACTTTGGAATTCATTAGATAATCTATTGTCATCTATTGTCTTTTACTTGGAAATGAAAGTGGAAGTGGAAGTAGGTGTACACGATTTTAGGTCGAGGTTCACCCCTCGGTTTTAAGTTTTCCTCTCTGTCAGCAGTCCCCTTGACTGTCTTTTTAATTTTTGATTGAAACTATCTTTTTCTCACTCCGCGGATTTGGATTTTGAAATCTTCAGGAGTTCATAAAGGAGAGGAGTGTCTTTTGTGAACTCTTGAAGATGGGCTTATATCCCTAGTAGCAAAATGTTTCAAACTATATAGTAACTATACAGTGCCTATATAGATTCTCGAAATCTATATAGGCGCTATGTAGTTACTATATAGTTTGAAACATTTTGCTACTAGGGATATATAGAGTCGTGCTAAACAAGCATCTGATTATTTATGTGAAACCTACCTAGTATTTTATATTTTAAATTTTAAATAGTTTCTAAAAAAATTTTCAAAAATTTTCTTTACTTTAATTAATATAATATTATACCTATATATTTATATATACCTACAATAAAGTATATATGAAAATAAATTTTTATTGGATAACCAAGTAAAAAAAAAATAAAATAAAATGATTTATTAATTGAAAATAAACGAGCTGTGTGTCGATCGAAGAGTATTTGAATAATACTTGATTACCATTAATAAAAAACAAAAAGCATTTTCATTTGATTTGGGGGCCATTGGTTGAGGTCGGAGTGTTTTCCGATTATTTTAATATTACCTTGAATCATTGTATGGCAAGCAAGTCTGCTAACGATCTGAACTAAAAAGTGAAACATAACAAACAAAATAAGTACGGTATTCTGTTTTTGAGTGATCGTGGTCAATGGCAATGACAGAAAAAATATTAGATTTGAAAATGATTTTTCTTGATATTTCAAACATTTCTAATTATTGTGAAAATTCCAATCAGAGAAAAAAATTAAATTTTAAAATGAATTTACTATTCTGATCACTTTCCAAACTGGGCTGGCTATAGGCGTAACGAATAAAGTTTATCAATTTTAGTATTTATTTATTTAAATGGAAATTCTCTTTGAAATATTTATTTTTTCCATATTTACTCTCTATATAGTCGAGTCAAGTGTAATTGTTTATTATTTTACCCTTCTTTCATATATCAAGAATATCATTCCTAGTCCAAATGCGGGTCTTTCTAAAATAATATAAGATAATAAGAATATTTCTATTCGACTACAACTTGTCTAGACTTGTTTTTTTTTTGTTATCTTTAAGAGCTTATATTCAAAGTCCATAGATAGAAGATAAAAGAGGGATTCTTTTACCCGTGGACTTTTTAGGAAATAAATTAGCATTTTTTTTTAACATTCAAATAAAATAACCGAATTCAACGTATATTAATTTCATCAGAGAAAACGTTTCCTAGTTTTAGAGGCGACTGTGAGTCAGTGACTAGAGTGACTAGAGTGTGTCATTTTCTTATAAAACAAAACAAATGTTAAATCCCTATCCCTTAATCTAAGAAGGGAAAAAAACCGAAAATGTATGTAAACAAGTAAATAAATATATTAATTAATAACTACGAATACATTGTATGTAATGTAGATAAAACTTAAAAATAATATTCCATATCTCGGAGTGTTAGGGAAATGTATATAAAATGTATATAAATCTTTTTGGCTAATAAACACTGAAAAAATAAACTGCAAAAACTTTATCCAAATTCACTTGAAATATTAATATGTTTATTCCTTTATTATTAATCAAATATCACATGCAATTTGTAGTTCACTTTAAGTCAAAAATAATATCGATTCTCATTTAATAGTCGAGGAATAACCATTCTAAATTAGAATTTTGACGTTTCGATTATTATTTGTAACCATTGCTGAAGGCATGTTGAGTTGTTTGCCATAAAAGAATTTAGTGTTTTTGATTTTAAGTCGATTCTTCCACGTTATCAGTAGAGGTTGCCATTAATAGTCAAAACATCAAAAATGGAATGCAATAAGGTTATTCCGCTAGTATTAGATAAGAATCGATCGTTATTTTTGATTTTAAACCGATTCCTCCATGTCTTCAGCAATGGTTACCAATAATAATCGAAACGTCAAAAACCTAATGTAGAATTGTTATTCCTCATGTATTAGATGAGAATCGATCACTATTTTTGATTTTAACTCGATTCCTCCATGTCTTCAGCAATGGTTACCAATAAAAACCGAAACGTCAAAAATCCAATATAGAATGGTTATTCCTCAAGTACTAGATGAGAATCAATCACTATTTTTTATTTTAAATTGATTCCTCTATGTCTTCAGCAATGGTTACCAATAAAAACCGAAACGTCAAAAATCCAATAAAGAATTGTTATTCTTCAAGTATTACATCAGAATCAATCACTATCTATTTTTGATTTTAACTCGATTCCTTCATGTCTTCAGCAAGGGTTACCAATAAAAACCGAAACGTCAAAAATTCAATATAGAATGGTTATTCCTCAAGTACTAAATCAGAATCAATCACTATTTTTGATTTTAAGTCGATTCCTCTATGTCTTCAGCAAAGGTAACGAATAAAAAAACAACGCAGTTGCTATGGTTACTTATAAAATTTCCTCCCAAATGTTTATCATTTCACAGCGAGAAATGAGCTATATTACCGATCAAATGAATAAATTTTAAAGTTTTTTTAAATTTTTGGTAAAATAAGGAATTTAAAAAAAGTACTATTTTACTCTAGAGTAAAGTACTTTAAAATATACTTTTACTAAAAACTTTATTTAACCTTTTTTGTTGTCCCCAAGATACTTAATTAGGATATTAAATTTCATCAAAATTCGTTAAGTCATTTTCAAGATATTTAAAAAAAACTAAAAAAGTGCCCAAATAAAGTACTAATGTTTGTGGGCCGATATGTACCAAAAACTAATCAGAGCTTCATTTTGTTAAAAGAATGGTAGGTTTTAAATTTCATTTTAATCGGTGCAAAGATGTGGAAAAAATCGTGGACGAAAAAAACGATAACATCCATCCATCCATCCCCACGCACTTCCAAAAAAATGGCACTTTTTGGCCTCTCGACGAGACCCCAGGTAATTTTTGGCAAAATCGTCACGTGCTAAAATTCAACCTAATTGAATACTACAATTTGTGACCTTAATTGAGTCCATGGGTTCCGTAGTCTTTACCTGAGGACCCTTTGAAGTCGCGCTTGCCGCGCGACCGATTGCAATACTTTCCCCATGCTTCGCATTGGATAAAGTAAAAATGACTAGAGTGTCGGGTCGCTGACTCGAAATAAGCTGGTTCGAGACTGAGTCTCGGCAAATCAGATATTTGCAGTAGCCTTCTCTTGGAAAGCAATGGCAACCTACCAAGAGTATAATTGCCTATAAACCTCTCCAAACTAGCCGTTCGGAACCGGCTTTAAAAAGTAGGTCCCATATATCTGTTTAAAACAACTAAACACACTCAGCACAGGTATATGAGGAGAGGAGCCAAAACGTCAGGGAGACCTGATATGGCACTTAAAAGAAGAAAGAAGAGTTCATTTTTCTCGAATTATTATCGGTCAAGACATACACAGGAAGAACGATACATAGTAAGAGACCTCTTGAACATTGGCGTAGTTAGGGAGTTTTTCTAGGGGGGCTGCCGGCCAGCTGTTTAGCCCCCACAAGGTTTCAATTTCGGTAATCCGATTAGAAATCAACTAACTTTTTAGTAGAATTGATAAATTTTGGAAGTAACGAAATAATTTATTAAGAAATACATAAGTGGTGCCTGGTAATAATGGAGTTGCGATTTTTCTAGGGCGTGAATTGAGTTTTGTAGGAGGCACTGTCAGACTAAACAAGCATCTGATCTTTTATTTATGTGAAACCTACCTAGTATTTTATATTTTAAATTTTAAAAAGTTTCTAAAAAATTTACTTTATTTAATATTTAATATGTTTCACCACGAACTCTACACCATTCTCCCTTAACAAAATTATATTATTTGATTAAGAGAAGATTTTCCCCCAAAAGTTTGTGATTTAATTAATTAATTAAATTTTTTGTTTTTTATGACGAAAATTATTTATAAGAATAAATCAAAGAGGGAATTTTCTGCCGGGTGAAATATATATACATATATTATATATATATAGTAGAAATAATTTATTGATTGATTTTCGTATTAAATAAAGACAATTCTTTTATAAAACAATATCAAAAGGTTTATTAGAAATCCAAACCTTATCCTGAAACGTTTCGATTTATAATAAACGTTTTGAAATTGTTTTATAAAAGAATCGAATTTATATACCGGGGAGTTTTTTTTTATCTTGAGACAGTCTTATAACTCAAAAACAATGCATTTTATGAAAAAAAGTTTCAAATAAAAGTTTATTTATATTAAGGGGAAACTAAACTACGCTTGTTTATCGACGTAGAACAAGCTTTCAAGGGTATTTCGAGGTCAAGTTCTGTTTTTTAAATGAAAACCTATATATTTATGTGCATATTCTTAATCCAGAAAAAAATTGAACAATTTTCATTAGAACTATTTTTTTATACGACACCAAATAAAAAAAAATATTAAATCAATAAGATCTCAAAAAATCCTAATATTTATTTTTAACAATCATTCAACTTAATTATCAAATAATAATGATCAAATATTTAATTATTAAATAAATAATTAATAATTTAATAATTTTCCGACAATGTTCTGTGACATTCCAGAGTGTATCGCAAGTCTTCTGGATTTTAAAACATCTTTATTCAACAAAAAATGCTCCATTTTTATTATGGTAATACAATATAACTATCTACTGAATTGACACGAGAAATAAACTTTTTTAAGCTCAAGAATCTTAAATAGCTCTATTGAGTAGAAAATAATCTCTTAAATCTGTGTATAATGAAGTTTTAAGATCATTATAAACACTTATTTTCATTGTTGTGACTTTTTAATTTAATAATTATTTATTTAATAATTAAATAGTTGATTTTTTTGAGATCTAATTGATTTAATATTTTTTTTATTTGATGTCGTATATAAAATAGTTCTTATGAAAGTTGTTCAGTTTTTTTTCTAGATTAAGGAATTGTAAAGTAAAATATAGGTTTCTATTCAAAAAACAGAACTTGACCTTGAACTACCCTTGAAAGCTTGTTCTACGTCGACAAACAATAGTGTAGTTTAGTTTCTCACTTGATATAAATAAACTTTTATTTGAAACTTTTTTTCATATAATGCACTGTTTTTGAGTTATAAGACTGCCTCAAGATAAAAAACTCACCCGGTATATATATACAATAGATACAATAAAGATCCTTCTGAAATTTTCAAGTAGATATTTATGAAAATACTATAAATGTTTGAAATTTTAGAGATGCGCCGCATCCACAGCATCCATGGATCGCACGCTACTGATATTAATCATAAAAAAAAATTAAAATTTTCTAAAAAATGAGTTAAAAATCTTTACCTACCCTACCACTTTTTAGACACCCTGTAGTGTTATCTGGATAATTAGGGATGATCTGGTACGCGTCTTACCCTCCCCTGATTTCTATTTTCACATTATTTATTATATTTCTTTGCAAAAACAAATAATGGAATTATCATTTTCTGGGAATTCGATAAAGGCAAAAAGTCGATGAGTTTATCAAAATCTATTTTATTATAAAACGAGTCTTCCTCAGGGCAAGTTGGAATCTTTCTTGTGCATTCTAGAAGAATATTCGTAGTTTTCAACTACATCTAGCCTGAAATAGAGTAAGTAAATTCTTCTAATCTTCTAATAAGAATTGTTCTCTCTATGTTACGTCATACTATTTTAATTACTTTAAAAATTAATTAAAAAATTGGATGAAAAAGTGAAAGTATCTTCAAAACTCGGTACACTTTTCGGTTAGAGCATCTGATTTGTTCAGGTGTCATATACCCTCACCCCGGCATAGGTAAAACAAAATTGAAATGCTTTTATAATATACATAGTTAAAACACAGGTATGTAGTAGTAGGAGGAAATTCCTCCGAAACGAGGATGAAAGTGAAGTTCCAAATAAATATCTTTTATTTGGAATTTTATTTTTCATTATCCTTGGGCTGCCTTCCAACAATTATCCATTATAATTCTACCAGTCCGTCTCTCCAAAAGAAAGTACTTTAATATCTATTTTGATGTTTTTGAAAAGAAAAAATCCTAAATATTAATCGCGATTTTTTAAATGAATTTTTTTGAAAGAAGTTTTTTTAAATGGAATCCTTAATGTTTCTGTACATATTCTTAATCTAAAAAAAAAAACTGAACAACTTTCATTTGAGCTATTTTTTTATACAACATCAAACAAAAATAAAGTAAAAATATTAAATCAATTAGATCTCAAAAAATCCTAATAATTATTTTAACAATCATTCAACTTAATTATCAAATAATAATGATCAAACATTTAATTATTAAATAAATAATAATTAATAATTTTGCCCTCAGGAGCTTCATTTTATAATGTTGTAAAACTATTTAAAATAAAATAAAAATAAAAATAAAAAGGAAATATAAAGGCTACGGAGAAACTGGAACATGCCAAAATAACGAAATTGGACCTGGAATTCATCCAGAAGGCCTGCGATACACTCTGGAATGTCTCAGAACAGTGTCGAAAAATTAATAAATGATTAATTATTATTAAATGATTAATTATTATTAAATGATTAATTATTATTAAATTATTTATTTAATAATTAAATATTTGATCATTATTATTTGATAATTAAGTTGAATGATTGTTAAAAGTAATTATTAGGATTTTTTGAGATCTAATTGATTTAAAAAAAATTTTTATTTTATGTCTTATAAAAAAATAGTTCTAATAAAAGTTTTTCAGCTTTTTTTTCTAGATTAAGAATATGTACAGAAACATATAGTTTTCCATTTAAAAAACAGAACTTGACCTCGAAATACCCTTTGAAAGCTTGTTCTACGTCAACAAACAATAGCTTAGTTTAGTTTCACCCCTCATATAAATAAAGTTTTATTTGAAACTTTTTGTCATAAAATGCATTGTTTTTGAGTTATAAGACTGTCTTAAGATAAAAAAAACTCACCCAGTATACTACTCCCAGATGTATCCACTCTAAAACTACTTTTTCATTTAAGATAAAATTTTATTTAATATTTATTTTTTTATAATTATTCCATTCTGGAGAATCTTAGATAAAAAACATGATCCGATGCCCAGGCTATATTTAGTCTATTTTAGGACAGGGTTGCCCACTTAAACAAACACTTCTCTTAGAACATTACACCCTCTTTGATTTTCCCTTGTAAAATCAACAACTCTGCTACCCAAGGCAATCATAACATTTTAACAATACGCCGTCCAAGTGCTAGTCGGACTCGAATTTGTTTTTATTTGTTGTTTTTAAGGAGAGAATGAACTAATTTTATACAGGCCTATCTCGATCACCTCTGTTCTTTCCAAATTAATGGAATTAGTCATAAACCAACACGTCCTTCATCACTTAGAAAACAATAAATTAATTCACGATAGGCAATATGGATTCAGACAAAATCGTTCCACAGGCGACATCTTAACCTATGTCACCCACACCTTCAACAATACTCTAGAGGCCGGAAAAGAAACCCTCGCTGTAGCCCTTGATATCTCCAAAGCTTTTGACCAGGTTTGGCACAAAAATCTTCTTGCCAAACTGCCAGCCTTTGGATTCACACCAACACTTCGCAAATGGATAGAAAGCTTTCTGACAAACCGAAGTATAAAAGTTGTGGTGGATGGAACATCATCTGAATCGTTCTCTACAAACTCTGGTGTTCCCCAAGGCTCTGTAATCTCCTCCACACTCTTCCTTATTTATATAAACGACCTTATTGATCAAACGGCAAACCCCACTCATTGTTACGCCGACGATAGCACTCTACACGGCAAACCCTCTCTCCCGAATAATCGAATCAATATTGCCTCCTCAATTACTCTCGACCTAGACAAACTGAATAAATGGGGCTCTCAAAATTTAGTTAACTTTAATTCAAATAAGACTCAATGTTGTCTAATTTCTAGGCGCGAAAATAGAGATTTCCCTGATATTCACTTCGATTCGAATACCCTGAAAATGTGTAACAGCCTATCCATGTTGGGCGTCTCTGTCGCATCTGACCTGTCTTGGAATGAACACATCTCCTCTGTGGCGAAATCTGCAGCAAGGAAGATTGGCTTCTTATTCAGGTCCAAGCGATTTTACAAACCCCCACAACTTCTCACCATCTACAAGGCCCAAATCCGCCCCTATCTCGAATACTGCTCTCATCTGTGGAGAGGAGCCTCAAAATATTCTCTTGCTACCCTTGATGCAATTCAGAAACGAGCCGTCAGGCTAATTGACGATTCTACCCTCACCGACTCCCTCGACTCGTTGGCTCATCGAAGAGATGTCTCTGCCCTTTCCCTTTTCTATAGATACTATCACGGCAGGTGCTCTGATGAGATAAAGTCAATAATTCCCCCCAAAGCATACTTTGCACGCAGCACACGTTTTGCCGACTCCCAACACTCTTTTGCGGTCAAATTGGAAAAGTGCCGGACCACTTCATTCGCGAATACATATATCCCCATGACTTCAAGGAACTGGAACTCTCTCCCAGCCTCTATCTTTCCCAGCACCTATGATCTTCAAACCTTCAAAACCAGGGTGCATAGACACCTACGTCTACACCCTCTCACTTAATCAACTTTTCCCTTCTCTTCGGTAATGCAAGGGTCTTTCGAGATCCATAGGGGCTACACCTTTACTGGTGCACCCCTTCTTGCATTCGATTGCATTAAAAAAAAAAAAAAAAAAACATTTTTAAGAATTTTAATTTAAGTACTTAATTGGAATTAGTTTAGTACAATAATCACGTAAAAAATGGTCAGTTTGGGGCTCTCTCACACCGTCATTTTAAAGTGAAAATTTTAAAATTATTAAATAATTCTATAAGGTAGCTGTTTCGCGACAATACTACATATTATACAATTCATAATTCTTAAGCCCAAAACTTTTTGCTGCTTATGTACCGATTCTAGCCAATCTCGTGCTCGTTTGATAAATCTGGCAACATTGTCCGACCTTGAATATTTTTATCATAGAAATGACAGATAAAATACATTTTAAAAGCTAAAAAATTTCTATAAAAATCGTTTTGATAATTTTTAACAAATGTAATCAACGCCTACGTTACACCTTATGAAAATTATAATTTTGAAAAAATGCGCGCTTTATACATCTTTTGCTGCTTAACTAAATGCGCTGTTGCCAAATTGTTTTTAGTGTAAATTTTTTTTATACATTTTTAATTATTTATTCATTATTATCTCAGAAACTGTGTTGTAACTATGAATTAAAATTCTATTAAAATATGTATTGGTTATTGTTGGTTTAGTTTTTTATATAAATGGTAAGAAGGGTTTCTTAATTATAATTAAATATGTATGTAAATTTTCCGTTATCCTGTATTTAAATAATAATCTGTCTAAATTTCAAAAATATCCTAAGAAAACCATTTTTGGCGGAACAACTACCTGAATACAAATGAATCAAAATAGTTATTAATATCTCATTATAAAAGTGTTACACATTTAGTTTTGAAGTAAAATTAAGAAAAAAAATTTGTGTGTGTGTGTGTGCGTGTGTGTAGAAAGAAGTCTCAACTTTCTAGGCTCCCCTTATTCCATTGAACCAAAACATTAATCAAAGCCTTCCTGTTTGTCACTTGAATAACTACATATATAACTTTTTTTTAATTGAAAAATAAAAAAATTATAAATATTTATTTGATTGATATAAAGAAATATTACAAAGATTGAGGATCAATTTTTTATTTATTCAGAATGTTACCCAATAATTATCTTAAAAATCAAACTTGAAATTAAAGGAAAATTGAATATGTTATTAATTAAAACTTTTTTAGAATTAATAGAAAAATAAACTATAAAAGTACTAATGAATGTATGAAAGCTTTAATTTTTAATTAAAAGAACATTTTCGAAACATATTTTACGCATTGAGATAAACTTATTCGCAGTTGAAATTAATTTTTAAACACGGGTCAATTTAAAACCAATTAAATTTCCTTCTCTGTTGGCTGTTTATTTACGTACTATTTAGTTAGACAAAACTCGACTCATAAGGAGCCATTGATGAAAGATGCGTTGTAAAACATCCCTGGTGAGAGAAGCACAATTTCACCACCGCAAATGGAATGGAAATATTTATTATTCAATTACAAAGACGATAAAATACAATAAATTCAATTTTTATCCTTAAATTTCAATTTTGATTTCTGCGATAATATTATTATTATTATTATTATTTTTTATAATGATATTGATACTAGGAAGAAGTTGCACCAAAAAGGTACAACCTCTGTAGTCCGCGCTGGACCCTAGTATCGTGAAAATAAGAAGAGATTTAGGAAATGTTTAGGAGTCGAAGTTAAATATTCTTTATAACAGTTCAAATTGCCGGTAGACCTTAAATTTCTAAAAAAAATCACAAAACGTCTACTAATATTCATCATTTATATGTTGCAGTAAAAACCCGTTATTTAGCAAGAACGGGTTCTTACTAGTTAAAACGCGTTCCACTGAATACCTTTGTGGCAACTAGAGTTTACCGATGTTGGTTGAGTTTGGTTCAAAGGTCTAGAATCTTTATTTTTGACCTTCCGCCTTATTTTGGGTGTTTATTTTCAAAAATTTTTAAACGAAAATGTCAAAAATTAAACGCAAAGTTGTAGATGATGTAATTTTTGACATTTTCGTTTAAAATTTTTGAAAATAAACTACCCAAAATGAGGCGGAAGGTCAAAAATGAAGATTCTAGACCTTTGAACCAAACTCAACCAACATTAGTAAACTCTAGTTGCCACAAAATTATTCAGTGAAACGCGTTTTAATAGTAAGAACCCGTTCTTACATAAAACATATATATATATATATATATATATATATATATATATATGAGAGAGAGAGAGAGAGAGAGAGAGAGAGAGAGAGATTTTTCCACTTTCTCCGCGTGGGTTTGAGAGTTTCAGAGAAAAACTCTCAAACCCACGCGGAGAAACCCGAAAAATCTCGATGAATACATATATATATAGAACATAAATTGTTTTTATTGATTGTTTATATATGTATGTGTATTTGTTAAAGACTATAGGTTTGACCTTCTCCATCATATCTTATTCATTAGAAATATTTTATATGTAATTTCTCATGGGTCTAAATACGCGATAGAATTTAGTTAGTTATGTGACCAGTTCACTATAACCTCAAAACATATTTACCTACATCCAATTGGATATTTGAACCCATGAGAAATAACAGATCAAGTATTTCTAATTAAAAAGACTGACGATGAAAGGTCAAACCTTAGAAACTATAAATAAAATAAAAAAAATTGAAAACGTAAATTATTACAATAATGTTCCGCGAAGTTAGACTACTCGCCGACCGTACCGAAAATTTACAACACCGAAACTCGATTTGTCTAATGAAAGACACGTTGTAAAATAGGGGTCTCCAACCTTTTGGTTTACATGGGCCACATTTGAAGAAAAAACAAATGTTTCGGGCCGGTGATAAAATATTATAATTCTTAAATTGAAAGTTTTTGCCGAGAGTAGCAGAATTTTTATATATTGAAGGAGACAATAAAAGAGTGTGTCTTCTGCTGGAATTATAAAAACATTGTTTTCCAGATGAATCAAATATTAAATTAATTAGATCAGAATTAGATCCCTTAAAAATTAGTATTTTCGTATCGTTAGAAATTTTAAAATCATACAATAATTCACCAAAAAAATTCTTAAATCGGAAAATAGAAATTCCCGAAAGCTTTATTTTAAAAATAGCCGCTAAAATATAAACTTCACGAACGCCACCTACAGCCAAAATAATAAAACAAGTATAAATTTCAATTCTTGACTTGCGCACCCTGTATAATTTCTTAACCTAACCACATGAAAGATGTTAACCTTTCATTCATAAATTAATTCCTGTGAATACATTGTAATAGACTGATGAAGAGGGCAAAGCCCTCGAAACTATAGTCTCGTTATAAATAAATAAAATTTATAATTCCAGCAGAAGACACACTCTTTTATTGTCTCCTTCAATATTATAATTCTATTGATATTTGTTATTCAAAAAAGATAGTTTTTTTTTTACTTTATCCAATGCGAAGCATGGGAGAAAGTATTGTAATCGGTCGCGCGGCAAGCGCGACTTCAAAGGGTCCTCAGGTAAAGACTACGGAACCCATGGACTCAATTAAGGTCACAAATTGAAGTATTCAATGAGATTGAATTTTAGCACGAGACGGTTTTGCCAAAAATTACCTGGAATCTCGTCGAGAGGCCAAAAAGTGCCAATTTTTTTGGAAGTGCGTGCGGATGGATGTATGTTATCGTTTTTTTCGTCGACGATTTTTTCCACACCGTTGCACTGATTGAATTGAAATTGAAAACCTACTATTAGTTTAACAAAATGAAGCGCTGATTAGTTTTTGGTACATATCGGCCCACAAACATTAGTATTATACAACATTATTTATTTCATTACTTTTTTAGTTTTTTCTAAATATCATTAAAATGACTTAACCAATTTTGATGAAATTTAATATCCTAATTAAGTACCTTGGGGACGACAAAAAAGGTTAAATAAAGTTTTTAGTAAAATTATATTTTAAAGTACTTTACTCTAAAGTAAGATTTTTAAATTCATTAAAATTTATTCATTTTATCTGTTTAATATAGGACTCATTTAACCTAACTAAGTAAGAGTGGATAGGCTTTTCTCTGTGAAATACTAAAAATTTGGGAGGAAAGTAACCATAGCAACTGCGTTCTTTTCTTATCCGTTACCTTTATAGAGGAATCGACTTAAAACCAAAAATAGCGATTGATTCTCATCTAGTACTTGAGGAATAACCATTCAATATTGGATTTTTGACGTTTCGGTTTTTATTGGTAACCATTGCTGAAGACATAGAGGAATCGACTTAAAATCAAAAATAGCGATTGATTCTCATCTAGTACTTGAGGAATAACCATTCTATATTGGATATTTGACGTTTCGGTTTTTATTGGTAACCATTGCTGAAGACATGGAGGAATCGACTTAAAATCAAAAATAGCGATTGATTCTCATCTAGTACTTCAAGTTTGAGTTGTTTGCCATAAAAGAATTTAGTCTTTTTGATTTTAAGTCGATTCTTCCACGTTTTCAGTAGAGGTTGCCATTAATAGTCAAAACATCAAAAATGGAATGCAATAAGGTTATTCCTCTAGTATTAGATAAGAATCTATCGTTATTTTTGATTTTAAGCCGTTTCTTCCATGTGCTTCAGCAATGGTTACCAATAATAATCGAAGCGTCAAAAATCTAATGTAGATTGTTATTCCTCGAGTATTAGATGAGAATCGATGGCTATTTTTGATTTCAAGTCGATTCCTCCATGTCTTCAGCAATGGTTACCAATAAAAACCGAAACGTCGAAAAATCTAACTGTAGAATGGTTATTCCTCGACTATTAAATGAGAATCAATCATTATTTTTGAATTAAAGTCAACATGAACTTCAAATTGCAAGTGATATCTGATTAATAATAAAGGAATAAACATATTATTTTTTTATTGTTAAAGGATAAATAATTAATATACGGTGGATGAAATAAGTTCTGTCTTAAAGAACTCAAACCAACTCTATCTTTGGGTGCTGATGGTATCCCAGCGTTTCTTGTTAAAGGTTGTTCTACCCAGCTCCTCAAACCCCTTTTCATTCTATTTAACCACTCCCTTAGGGAGGGTATTTTACCTGAAATATGGAAAACAACCTTCATAACTCCCATATTAAAAAGTGGTGCTCGTAATAATATAAGCAATTACAGACCTATAGCCATAATAAGTGCTATCCCTAAATTGCTAGATAAAATCATGTATAACAAAATGTTAAAGGCCGTACTGGAAGCTATTTCAATGAAGCAACACGGTTTTGTACCTGGTCGTTCCACAGTTACGAACCTGACATTGTATACAAATTCAATATTTTCCAGCTTAAACAGAAACAAACAGCTTGATACAATCTACTTAGATTTTAAGAAAGCTTTCGATCTGATAAACCACAACATACTATTATTAAAGCTAAGGAAATATAATTTATCTTCTTCTATAATTAGATGGCTTGGCGATTATCTATTCGAGAGAAACTCTTATGTACAAATTAAAGGTACAAAATCACACAACTTTATTGCTCCATCTGGTGTCCCCCAAGGCAGTCATCTTGGTCCGTTACTATTTTTATTATTTATTAACGATTTAGCAAACATATCGGAATTTTGTAATGTATTATTATTCGCGGATGATATAAAGCTATTTTTGGAGATTTCTACTGAACAAGATTGCCTAAGAATGCAATCTGACTTGAATAAAATAATAAATTGGTGTGATGCGAACCTGCTTTTCCTAAACTTTGATAAATGTTTTACTATTAGTTTTTCTAAAGAACCAAACCACTTTAAATTCAATTATATACTCGAAAATGGCACTACCTGTACTAGAGTTAACTCTATTAAAGATCTTGGAGTTATTTTCGACTCCAAACTCACCTTTAAAGAACACATCACGTATGTGGTGGGTAAAGCTAATCAGAGTTGGGGTTTTATTTCTCGTAGCACTAAGTCATTCAAAAGTCCTGATGTGATTAAATATTTATATTCAACTCTAACTAAATCCATACTTATGTATGCATCTGCTATTTGGAGACCGAATTTGAGGGGTGACATTGATAGGATTGAGAGAGTTCAGCATAAAGTTCTAAGAAAATTAGCATCACTTACTGATAATCCAATGTCAAGATTTAATCATAACTACACTCTTGCTGCTGAGTCCTTCTGCCTAGCTTCTGTAAATTCCTGTATGATAGCCTCTGATTGCATATTTATATATAAAATTATGTCAGGTCAGGTAAAATGTACAGAGCTCTCTGCTCTATTTCCCCTACATAGCCCCAATTATGCATTAAGAAGAACAATGCCATTCTATCCAGAGATGCCTACTGGTAGACATCCTGAAAGAAATCCAGTCTTCAGACTCTGTCATTGTTACAATGAGCTGGCACCAAATTGGTTAACCCTCAGGAATTTTCCTTGGAAATCAATAAGGTAGCGGCTTTGTTCAAGAAGCTCACGCTTGTTTATGAATAATGAATGAAATGTTAATATATAATTATGTAATGTATTGATGTATGTAATTAATATTATTGATGTATGTAATGAGTATTGTTATTTCTTATAATTTTGTAAATTGAGGCTTTTTAGCCGTTGAAATAAATAAATAAATAAATAAATAAATATCCAGTACACACCAAGCCAGCAAAACATATTAATATTTCAAATGAATTTGGATAAAGTTTAGCAACGATCCGTTGCAGTTTATTTTATTTGTTTATTATTTAATTATTGTCACCGGGAACAAAGCCCATTTAGACAGCACATAAGTAAAGTGTTAGTAGGGTTGTGAGGGAGACGAGTTTTCAGCCGGTAGAAATTTTTTATTTGCCAGCAAAAAAGATAGTTAATAATGTAGAAATAAGAACTTTATTTTAGGTTAAAAATAAAATAAAATGAGAGAGTCTTCTGTTTTTTAAATAAAATAATTTTTAATTATTTCTAGAGACTATAGTTTCGAAGGCATTGCCTTCATCATCAGTCTATCACAAATATTTCAAATTAGTTACAAATTAAGATTTATACATAGAAAATTTTGAAAATATATAATATTATATATTACATATTTTCAAAATTTTCTATGTATAAATCTTAATTTGTAACTAATTTGAAATATTTGTGATAGACTGATGATGAACAATGCCTTCGAAAACTATAGTCTCTAAATAATTAAAAATTATTTTATTTAAAAACAGAAGACTCTCATTTTATTTTATTTTTAACCTAAAATAAAAACAATTCTGTTACCATCGACAGTGAAATCTTTTATTCAACTAATAAGAACTTTATTATTTTTTTAGCTTCTAATTTTACTTTTCGTAAATTTTATACTTGAAAATAGCTTCTCATACCTATATGTAAATACATACCTACATACTTACAGAATGTGATATCATGTATTAGTATTTATTTATATTTTTTCCTGGCTAGATATTTAATATATAATTCTACTAAAGAGACAATACTCAATTTTTCTTTCCGATCGGTATCTAATTGTTGTTCATTCAATTCACTGAGAAAGTTTGCAAGTAGAAAATGTATTTCTAATGAAAATTGAGTCGAAAATAGACCAAAATGATGATTATTTTTTTCGGAAATCTTGAAATCTAGTTTCAGATTCAAAATTTAAAATTAGCATTTTTATTTTTCGTAAACTTCACAGTAGATTTTCAGATTTCTTATTTTAGAGAAAAAACATTATCAGGCCAAATTGTTGTGTGTTTTCCAGTATCTACAGATAAATCTCACTGTTTTAAGAAATTTTATATTGGGCCACGGGTTGGACAGCCCTGTTTTAAATCGAATGGGATTAAAGAAGGATATGAGGAATGATAATTTTAAAGTCACGGATATAATAATCCCTGACTATCCATTATTTATTGACATGTAAGAACGTGGAAAGATCTAAAAGACAAGTCCTGACAAGTTTTCGTCCAGGAGAGAAATTATCAATTAATTGTGGTTGTTCTAGAAACCCCCAATTTATAGACTTGGTTAGTGTCGTATCATATAAATTACTGAAATAATAAATATTTTAGAAAATGAAAATATGGAGAAGAATAATTTTTAAATATTCGAAACTTTATTATTTTTTTATCTTATATAGTTGAGCTTATAATTTTGCTTTTAGTGAATTTTATTCTTGAAAAAAGCTTCACGTATTATACAAATGTACATTCATATTTCGAAAAAGGGAATAAATAAATATCTCTACATATAAATCTCAATGTTTTAAGGAAGTTTATGATTTTATGTTGGGCCACACTCATTTGCGGTGCCGTATGCGCCCCGCGGGTCACGAGTTGGACAGCCCTGTTGTAAAAAATTCATAAAATCATGAACACTTGGAGTGAAAAAATTAATTAAAATTAATTATTCAATTATTATATATATATATAAAAATAAAACGATAAAACACTTGCATTTAATAATATCTAGCTTAGTATAAATACTTAGTCCTGTAGCGGAGAGAAATTAGTTTATAGCCTCATCTTACGGAAATGAAGATAATAAAAGTGGAGAATGGTAAAATTAATATGTAAATAAGGCGCTAGTGGACTTCTTGGTTGGATCCATGTACCTCGTTGCTCCCCCAAGCCCTGTTCAAGGGTTGTATAACGAGAAGAAGGCACAAAGAGCGCATTCAGAGCCTAAATCCTGAAATATATGGCCTCCCTTTTAGACGCCACCTCTCCACTTTCCACTTTCCACCTAAGTCCCTTTTGCATTCGCATGCGCCCGATCAAAAGCTCTTTTCACTCTCTTTTGATTTAATTTCCACTTGTCGACTATCGCATGGATCTTATCGAAAGAATTTGACCATGCATTTCTAACAAGTTATCTTGTTTATATTATTAGTACCTGGAACACCGAGCGAGGCTAGGTAATTTTTTGCTTCAATTAAATCTTTAAGGTAGTTGTTCCGCAAATGGGTTTTCTTAGGATTTTTTGAAATTTATACAGATTATTATGTAAATACTTCTGCATCGATTGGTGGCAAAACGAAATTTATGAACAATATAGTTCCGGAGATATTAAATTTCAAAAATCGAGTTTTTCAGGCTCTTTAACATTGCACTATACAGGATATCGAAAAATTTATATATAGTACATATTTAATTATAATTAAGAAACCCTTCTTACCATTGTGATAAAAAACAAAACCAACATTAAACAATAACTAATACATATTTTAAGACAAATCCGATTCATAGTCACAACACAGTTTCTGAGATAATAAGGAAGTACCTGGCCACCGAGCGATGCTCGGTAACTTTTTGCTTCAGTTAAATGCTATATATTAATATTATTTGTAATTTAAAATTCTGATAAAAAGGTCCATTTTTATTTGAGAGCCGTTTTCAAATTAAAAAAAATTCAAATATATATATAGTATTCGCCCATTATACCCCCCCCCACCTCCACCCCACCCCGAAACCTCGCCCTACCCCGGATCCCCCACCACTGCACCCCCCCATATCCACCCCCACCCTGGATCCAGTTTTTGCAATTCTAGCCTTCTAGTGGCCGATAGATTATGTGTAAGTACATAGGTATATAAATATATTCAGTAAAATTAATTTTTACTTTATCCAAAGCGAAGCATGGGAGAAAGTATTGTAATGGGTCTCGCGGCAAGCGCGACTTCAAAGGGTCCTCAGGTAAAGACTACGGAACCCATGGACTCAATTAAGGTCACAAATTGAAGTATTCAATGAGATTGAATTTTAGCACGTGACGGTTTTGCCAAAAATTACCTGGAATCTCGTCGAGAGGCCAAAAAGTGCCATTTTTTTGGAAGTGCGTGCGGATGGATGGATGAATGTATGTATGTATGTTATTGTTTTTTTCGTCCACGATTTTTTCCACACCGTTGTACTGATTGAATTGAAATTGAAAACCTACTATTAGTTTAACAAAATGAAGCGCTGATTAGTTTTTGGTACATATCGGTCCACAAACATTAGTACTTTATTTCGGTACTTTTTAGTTTTTTCTAAATATCTTGAAAATGACTTAACCAATTTTGATGAAATTTAATATCCTAATTAAGTACCTTGGGGACAACAAAAAAGGTTAAATAAAGTTTTTAGTAAAATTATATTTTAAAGTACTCTAGAGTAAAATAGTACTTTTTAAAAATTTTTATTTTAAATTCTGTAAAATTTATTCATTTGATCGTTTTAAGATAGCTCATTTAACCTAACTTAAGTAAGAATGGTTAGGCTTCTCGCTGTGAAATGGTAAAAATTTGGGAGGAAATTTTATAAGTAACCATAGCAACTGCGTTGTTTTCTTATCCGTTACCTTTGCTTAAGACATAGAGAAATCGACTTTAAACCAAAAATAGCGATTGATTCTCATCTAATACTTGAGGAATAACCATTCTATATTGGATTTTTGACATTTCGGTTTTTATTGGTAACCATTGCTGAAGACATGGAGGAATCGACTTAAAATCAAAAATAGCCATCGATTCTCGTCTAATACTTGAGGAATAACAATTCTACATTAGGTTTTTGACGTTTCGATTATTATTGGTAACCATTGCTGAAGACATGGAGGAATCGACATAAAATCAAAAATAACGATCGATTCTCATCTAATACTAGAGGAATAACCTTATTGCATTCCATTTTTGATGTTTTGACTATTAATGGCAACCTCTACTGAAAACGTGGAAGAATCGACTTAAAATCAAAAAGACTAAATTCTTTTTTGGTAAACAACTCAAGTTTGATCTGTTATAATAATATAAAATAGGTTTTTATTGCCAAAAAGGTCTATTATTTTAAACTTTATTATATTTATTATAGAGCAACTATGTCCAACCAGAATTATTCATAAATATCCAAACTTCCTTCTTCAGCGATTGATTCTCATCTAATACTTGAGGAATAACAATTCTACATTAGTTTTTGACCTTTCGATTATTATTAGTAACCATTGTTGAAGACATGGAGGAATCGGCTTAAAATCAAAAATAACTATCGATTCTTATCTAATATTAGAGGAATAACCTTATTGCATTCCATTTTTGATGTTTTGACTATTAATGGCAACCTCTACTGAAAACGTGGAAGAATCAACTTAAAATCAAAAAGACTAAATTCTTTTATGACAAACAACTCAAACTTGAGTTGGTTATCAAGAAAGAATTTAGTCTTTTTGATTTTAAGTCGATTCCTCCATGTTTTCAGTAGAGGTTGCCATTAATAGTCAAAACATCAAAAATGGAATGCAATAAGGTTATTCCTCTAATATTAGATATGAATCGATCGTTATTTTGATTTTAAGTCGATTCCTCCATATCTTCAGCAATGGTTACCAATAATAACCGAAATGTCAAAAATTCAATGTAGAATGGTTATTCCTCGATTATTAAATGAAAATCAATCATTATTTTTGAATTAAAGTCAACATGAATTGCAAATCGCAAGTGATATCTGATTAATAATAAAGGAACAAACATATTAATATTTCAAATGAATTTGGATAAAGTTTAGCAACGATCCGTTGCAGTTTATTTTAATTAAATAACAATTTATCAAGTTTTTTTATTCAATTAAATTGCCAAATTCTAATATATAATAATATTTGTTATATAGTATTAGTGGGTTTTGAAATTAAAAAAAAACAATTAATAATAAAAGATAATTGAACAAAATGTAAACAAACTTGAAGGAGACAATAAAAGAGTGTGTCTTCTGCTGGAATTATAAATTTCATTTATAACGAGACTATAGAAGACACACTCTTTTATTGTCTTCTTCAATATATAACAATTCTGATACCCTCGGCACAAAAACTTTCAATTTAATGTAAACAAACTTATGTTAAAAACCACAATCACAATACTTCTTTAAGGGCTTTGAGAACAATGAATTAACCCAACCCATTATCTTCCTGGGTACAAAAGTAAAAGAGTGACCTTTTTTAAAAGACTAAGATTGGCATTTGTCTACCTGAGAATAATTAATTTGATTAAGAAAAAATCCATCAAAAACAATTTTGTCGAAGATGAGACCGTGACAGATCGAATTGTCAACCCAAAAACTCCCTAACCCGTGAATTTCATCAAAATCGGTAGAACTAAGATACAAATATATAAATAAATATATATACAATTTTTGCTCGTTTAATAAGAGTAGATAAATAATAAAAAATGTATAAAAAATTTAGACTAAAAACAATTTGGCAACAGCGCATTTATTTAACCAGCGAAAGATGCATGCGCTATATTTTTCAAAATTATAATTTTCATAAGGTGTAACGTAGGCGTTGATTACATTTGTTAAAAAAATAAGAAAACGATTTCTATAGAAAATTAAAATGTATTTTATCTGTCATTTTAATATACAAATATTCACTCTCTTACAAATGGTGCCAAATTAGATTTAAAACAGATTAAAGAGAAAGACTTTCACTTTCTTCTAGTTTATTACAATTTAACATTTTATTTATTTATTATTAGTATTTTGATTATTAATTCATTATTCTATGACTCTGTGCTTATCGGCGACCCGGACCAAAATATTTATTTTAGTTCTAAAAAAACGCTAGGATCGCTCTCTCTGGTGTATTAAGCAGCATTTAAAAGTTTTGTTTCAAAGGAAACATTTTGATAATGCAAATGTTTTCTAAATTGTTTTTGCTTAGACAAGAAAAACGATCATATCTAATCAAAATCATTCTTATTTATCATTCATAAATAGAATTCGGACAAAATTCTAGATTTTTCATAATTTTAAGTTGAGAGATTTCAGAAATGAAATATCTATGAAAATCGTCTTAAATTTTAATTTCCTAGGTCTTATTCACCGTCATTTTAAATTTAAGTACATGGAACACCGAGCGATGATCTGTAATTTTTTGCTTCAGTTAAAAGCGATATATTAATATTATTTTTAATTTTAGGTTAAACAAAATAAAATAAAATGAGAGTCTTCTGTTTTTTTAAATAAAATAATTTTTAATTATTTCTAGAGACTATAGTTTCGAAGGCATTGCCTTCATCATCAGTCTATCACAAATATTTCAAATTAGTTACAAATTAAGATTTATACATAGAAAATTTTGAAAAATATATAAAATATAAAAAAATATTTTCTATGTATAAATCTTAATTTGTAACTAATTTGAAAATATTTGTGATAGACTGATGATGAAGGCAATGCCTTCGAAACTATAGTCTCTAGAAATAATTAAAAATTATTTTATTTAAAAAACAGAAGACTCTCTCATTTTATTTTATTTTTAACCTAAAATAAAAACAATTCTGTTACCATCGACAGTGAAATCTTTTATTCAATTATTTTTAATTTTAAATTCAGGTAAATATTCGCATCCAAAATAGAATAAAATTTAATTTATATTTTTTACGATGTTTACACCCGCTATGGCCATCATCGAGACATATCACTGTGCACAAACTTTTGAATGTAATTTCAATATTAAAAATAATATTAAATTAGACTCCGGAGGTTCTTTCGTTGACCCTTTTATATCCTGAAGAAGGAGGTACTATCCTTCGAATTGTCGAATTTTTTAAGAGAATGAATTGATATTCTAATAAATTATTTTATAGAAAATAGAAAAATATCTTTATATATAATAATATTAAAATTAGCGAATTTATTTAATTAAAGGCATTTTTCTATTTTCTATAAAATAAAGTTTTCAACTTAATTGTAATTAAAAATAATATTATTATTATTTGTTGCGTTTGGACCCTTGGGATCACGCAAAGCTTGATGTCTCTTTCTGGTTGGACCTTCCACGCATCTATCTTTTTCCGGAACGTGTTATCGAGTCCCATGGTAAGGTAATTTTTCCTGGCCGGATGAGTGTGTTGATGTTAAAGGTGCCCAGGTATGTATGGATTTTTGATGTTATTCTTCCATTGTTTCTTCCTTGACTTCGTGATGGTCCGGATCCCCCAGAATCTGAATGTCCGGTTGCCACTCGAGGGTGGGTGGATTGGTTACCACTTGGGGTAATCGTGTTTTTGCCTCTCACGATTCATGGTTGCTTGTTACGAAATTTTGTCCTGCGTATGCGCGAGGTTTTGTAGAACCAGAGATTGTCAGTTTCTGGATTAATATACACGGAGATACTTTCATTGAATCTTTTAAACCCTGAAGAAGGAGAGAAGATCCCCTCTGAATCGACGGCATTTTTAAGAGAATGAAAATGACTGTGGACTCGCCTAACTTTAACGCAGCTTTCATTTTTCCTTGCGAAAGTGGTTGCCTAAATACGGCGAACACACAATGTTATTCAAATTATTATTATTTTGCTAATATGTAAGTTAATATATATTTCAAAGTTTTTTTCTAACATACCCCCATAAAAAAATGTCACGACCGGGTCCGGGACCCACGGGTGCACCTGGACCGCACCTTGCGGGGGCTATGCCCATGACAAATACAACTTTGTAAAATTGACGTTTTCTAAGTTTATTCTTCTTATTCGTTTGCCATTGGCAATTAACAATAAATTATCCTCTCCTAGGAATATCATATTTATAACGGTGATTTCCCGATGCTTTCCCCCAAGTTTATTATTAGAATATATCATCTTCTAATTGTATACTTATTCTTATTTACTAAGTCCGCCTCCCAATTGAACATTTTCAAAAAGTGACTTACCTCAACTGCCCGATTTCCCAAAAACACATGAGCCTTGGTGGAACTCCACTTGTGATACAGAATCGCTGGTCTTGAATGTGCATTCGAGCAGGGCCATTTGGGATTTTAGATTTGACTGGAGCGCTGCTGATCTGAATTAAGAATTGTTGATCTGAAAATGAAATGTGTCATCAAATTCAATTGATCTTTTTTGATTGCTTTAAAAAATTATCTTTACTTACCATCTCCTAAATTACTTGAAATTTTCACTTGCCATTGAATCAACCTTTCTCTTGTGTCAAAAGCTAAGATAACTGTGACATCCTGGCAAATTATGGCGATGGTATTGGATTCTTTATCTAGGGTGAAACCTAAAAGAAAATCAAAGATGAAAAATATTAATTATCTTGTAAAATTAAAATTAAAAAAAATACATTATTAGGTAGGATTCACAAATAAAAGACTTATGAATAAGACCATATAACAGTGGCGTGCGGTCCATGGATGCTGTGGATGCTGCGCAACCGTAAAATTTCAAACATTTATAGAATTTTCATAACTGGATGAGTTTTTTTTATCTTGAGACAGTCTTATAACTCAAAAATCAGTGCATTATATGAAAAAAGTTTCAAATAAAAGTTAATTTATATCAGGAGGCAAAATAAACTATGCTATTGTTTATCGATCTAGAACAAGCTTTCAAGGGTATTTCGAGGTCAAGTTCTGTTTTTTAAATAGAAAACTATATGTTTCTGTACATATTCTGAATCTACAACAAAAACTGAACAACTTTTATAAGAACTATTTTTTTATACGACATCAAATAATTATTATTATTATTATTATTAAGCCTATATTTACAATAAATTGATTGATACAGTGTATTTAAAACATATTTTTTAACAAACATTTTTATAATATTGTTGAGCCCATTATTGGGCATAGGCCTCTCCAATTTCTTTCCATAGGTTTCTGTCTCTTGTTATTCTACTCCACTCGTTCCCTGCAAAATTCTTGATGTCATCACTCCATCTTGCGTTTTGTCTTCCTTTCCTTCTTTTCTTGTCTATGGGACACCATTCTGTCACTTTTTTAGTCCATCTTCCGTCTTCCTGCCTATATACATGACCTGCCCATTTCCACTTGAGAGTTTTTATAGTTGACACGATATTTTTTATTTTTGTTTTATGATAAATAGTTTCATTTCTTACTCTGTCCTGTTTTTTAATTTCTAAAATGCTTTCTTTGTGTAGTCTCCAGCTTGTTGTATAAATTTTTAGTAATGGACCAGGTTTGAGAACCATAAGTCAGAACTGGAGTCACGCAGGATTTAAAGATATTTATTTTTGATCTTAAGTCTATACTTTTGTTTTTCAATATAAATTTTAGTGACCAGAATTTATTCCATCCTAAATTTATTCTTCTTTTAACCTCTTTATTTGATCTTTCGTTGAAACTTATCAATTGACCCAAGTATATAACGTCTTCTTGATATTTTATCATTGTTTTATTTTCTTCTAATATGATGTCAGTCTGTGGGCTAGAGGATATAAGCATTGATTTTTTGAAATTTAGTTCCAAACCCATAATTTTTCCTTTTTCAATTATTTGGTTTATCATTTCTTCTATTTGGGTCCTCGACGATGCTATCAGTACCAAGTCGTCTGCAAACCTCAAGTTATTTAAATATTCACCGTCAATCTTTATACCCATATTATACCAGTTAAGTTCTCTGAACATATTTTCTAATGCGCAGTTGAAAAGCGCTGGTGACAATGGGTCTCCTTGTTTCACTCCTCTTTCGATCAAAAAATATGGACCATTGTCTTCTATAGTTATTCGTGATTCTGAATTTTTGTAAATATTTTTTATGAGGTTAATATAATTTGTGTCTATGCCTTGGGAGTGCATTGATTTGAATATATAGTCGTGTTCAATTGTGTCGAATGCTTTCTTATAATCAAGAAATGCAATAAATAGATCAAATTGGTATTCTTTAGATTTTTCTATCAATTGGTTAAGGACCTGTAATTGATCGGTCGTCGAGAAGCCATTCCTGAAGCCTGCCTGTTTTCTGGGCTGATTCTCTGTAAGCACTGGTGCCAGCCTCAAAGTAATGATTTTAATGAATATTTTTCCTATATTTTTGGTCTATAATTGTTTATGTCTTTTCTGTCACCTTTTTTGAAGATTAGGACAATATCAGATTTCTTCCATTGTATTGGAATTGTTTTTGATTTTAATATTTCATTAAATAATGTAGTGAGTGGCTTTGTGATTTTTTCTTTCATATATTTAAATGTTTCATTATGAATTCCATCACTTCCAGGTGACTTATTATTTTTTAAGTTCTTTATTATTTTTGAGACTTCAGATTCTAAAATTTCCGGTATTTCTTCATTATTAATCTTTACTAGTTCGGTTTGATTTTTTGTTGTTTGAGATTTACTAGTATATAATTTTTGATAGAACTCTGTAATTATTTTCAAAATAATCGATTTATTATATTGAATTAAATTATTTTCGTCTTTCATACTCGGAATTATGTATTTATCAGTAAATATTTCTTTTTTTGTCTTTTTTATTGATAAATTTGAATTGATATATTTTTCAATAATTTTATCGTTGTGTGATTTTATATCTTTTCTGATTTTAAATCTTACGTGTTTGCATATTATATTATATTCTATTTTTTTTGCGATTGTATTTCTTCTTTTTTCATCATGTTCCTCTTTTTAATTGCTTGTTTTGTTTCATTTGATAAAATTGAATTTGTGTTTATCTTTTTTATTTCTAATTGTTTTTGAAAATTTTTAAGAAACGATTCTAATTGATTGTATTTATCTTGGATTTTTGTTTGGTCAGATGTATTTAATATTTTAAGTTGTTTCTCCGTTTCATTTTCGTTTATCGGATTGTTTGTTTGTGTGAAATTTAGAGTGGGTTTGATATTCCATTCTGGTCGGGGTCTCTTATTTATTACCTGTCTGGAAATAATAAAAAATATTAAATCAATTAGATCTCAAAATAAAAAAATTCTAATAATTATTTTTAACAATCATTCAACTTAATTATAAAATAATAATGATCAAATATTTAATTATTAAATAAATAATTTAATAATTTTGCGACAGTGTTCTGAAACATTCCAGAGTGTATCGCAAGACTTCTGGATGAATTCCAGTTCCAATTTCGTTATTTTGGCCTTTTAAGTTTCTTCGTAGCCTTTACATTTCTAGTTTTTTTAACAGATTTACAACACGATGGAATGAAGCTTGGGAGGGTGTATTCCTATCAGGAAAACGCTAGGCATCTATTTCAATGGCAGCCGCATAAAACTTCTTCTACATTCACCACATAAATTAAGACCATTTCAATTCTGTCTTAAACAAAAAAATGCTCCATTTGTATTATAATAATACTATACATATAACTATCTACTGGATTGACATGAGAAATAAATTTTTTTAAACTCAAGAAGTTTAAATAGTTCTATTAAGTAGAAAATAATCTCTTAAATCTGTGTACTTACGTATAATAAAGTTTTAAGATCATTATAAACACTTATTTTCATTGTTGTGACTTTTCGATTTAATAAATATTTATTTAATAATTAATTATTTAATCATTATTATTTGATAATTAAGTTGAATAATTGTTAAAAGTAATTATTAGAATTTTTTTGAGATCTAATTGATTTAATATTTTTTTTATTTAATGTCGTATACAAAAATAGTTCTAATAAAAATTGTTCAGTTTTTTTTGTAGATTCAGAATATGTACAGAAACATATAGGTTTCCATTTAAAAAACAGAACTTGACCTCAAAATACCCTTGAAAGCTTGTTTTACGTCGACAAACAATAGTATAGTTTAGTTTCCCCCTCGATATAAACAAACTTTTATTTGAAACTTTTTTCCATATAATTCACTGTTTTTGAGTTATAAGACTCACCCGGTATATAAGGCCGACTTCAAAATTTCAGGAGGATCTTTAAATTTTCAAATTATTATTCGTTATTTCAAATATTTTTATAAAAAACATTTTTTGTTTTGAAAAGTATATTGGTTCCAGAAATGAAATAAAATAGTTGCATAGTTTCAAGGGGCATTTAAAATGAATGATTTCGGAAGATATACCAGGTAGTGACTTCAAACCTTCTGTCTGCACCCTTTTTACAAAATCTTTAAATTGGTAGTTGAACATTTCCCATGGAGCCGATCTTTTGTGTATTCAATTCTCACAGCCCTTAAAGGCTTTAATTGCAAAAAGGATTTGTACTACTGTTTTATCCCCAGAGGCCAAAGAGTTGATTAGCTTTCCAGACATGCATTCCGAATCTTTTTCTAAGTTTTTTTATGCGCCGCGACACTCCTACTTTACACCCCCTTCCTTTATTTTAATCGGATTAAAAATTTGACTTAACTAATAACTCATGACACTTGATAAATACACTAATTTATAAAAGAATTGTTTGAGGCGTTTTTGAGAAAATCAAAAAAAAGAAAAGAAATAAAGGAAGGGGGTGTAAATGAATAGTGTCGCGATGATTTCAAATAAATAAAAATGTGAAAGTCGTGTGGAGAACACACCAATTGATTAATTATAAATATTATTTTTCATGGGGTCAGTCCCGTGGATATTGAAAATTTTTGTTCTTACTTAGCCGAGAAGCTAGTTAGACATTCCAACAAATAAATAATATATACAATATATATTGTGACAAATCTGACTGGTGAGAACAAATAGTTCCCGGTTCGTTTTTGGTGTTGTCACATATATATGTACTGTATGTATATTTGAATCAAGCAGAGGACAACCTCTTTGTTTCTCTTAATATTAGTTTATATATTATTTTAATTTTTGTACCTACTTTGTTTTATATAGGGTGGGGCATAAAGATCTACCACATTTTGAAGAAGTATAAAAATGAAAAAATTTATCTAGAAAAAAATCTGAATATATTTTTGAAAAAGAACACACAATAATTTTTTTTTGGAAATGTGTTTTAAACATTATATCAGATGAAAAAGGGGGGGGGGGGGGTCAAAATGAAAATTCTAGCCCTTTTCGACCAAACTCAACCAAATTTTGTATACAAATTCTGTGGACCCCAAAAAGGCTAGAAATGCAAAAACTAACCACCCAAAATGGGGGTAGGGTCAAAAAAGAATATTCTAGCCCTTTCGGCCAAACTATGTATACAAAATTTGGTTAGTTTTTTCATTTCTAGCCTTCTGGGGGTCCACAGAATATGTATACAAAATTTGGTTGAGTTTGGTCAAAAGGGCTAGAATTTTCATTTTGACCCTCCCCCATTTTGGGTGGTTAGTTTTTGCATTTCTAGTCTTTTTGGGGCCCACAGAATATGTATACAAAATTTGGTTGAGTTTGGTCGAAAGGGCTAGAATTTTCATTTTTGACCCCCCTCCCCTCTTTTTTTATCTGATAATGTTTAAAACACATTAAAAAAAAATATTTTATGTTTATTTTCAAAAATATATTCAGTTTTTTTTCTAGTTAAATTTTTTTCATTTTTTTTATACCTCTTCAAAATGTGGTAGATCTTTATGCCCAACCCTGTATTTTGTACTTTTTTCTATATCTCATCCTTTGTATTTAATATTATTGGATTTACTGTATCTTTTGCCATAAGAAATAAATAAATAAATAAATATTAATAAAATATCAAAATATACCCAATCTAATATTCTCCAAGTATTTAGGGGAGAGGGGGGGGGGGTTACATGGTTCTCCTTCCGCATATATTTCTGGTTCAAGATTTAAATTAATATAGTCAGCCGTGTACTAATCTTGCGTCTACACTAGGCTACTACAACGTACAAAGGTCAAGTGAAGTTGAAGGAGGTAACTTTTAAGGAGTTAGGTGTTGAAGATAAAAGTAAATAAATATTATATGGAATATTCATTTACTATGAGTTAAGTGTTTCTGGGTCACTTGTTTCACATTAAAATTAAAAAAATTAAAGATGTTAATTTTTTCAATATATATATATTCGAGCTGTAAGTTCATCTTCAGGAAAGTACAGAATTATAACTCTTATAGTTATAATTCTGTACTTTCCTAACTCTTATAGTTATAATTCATAACTCTTATAGATATAATTCTGTACTTTCCTGAAGATGAGCTTACAGCTCGAAATATATATATTGAAAAAATTTACATCTTTTACTTTTTTAATTTTAATGTGAAACAAGTGACCCAGAAACCTTAACTCATAGCAAATGAATACTGCATACAATATTTATTTACTTTTATCTTTATTAAAGTTGTTTCACCTTGCACCAACACCACAATCTCTACTAATTAGTTAGGTGTTGGTTCTAGGTGAAACATTTTAATATAATAATAAAACTTGAGCAAGATACGAAGTAGGTTTCACAAAAAAAGAAATAAAACAAAACTCAATTTTGTTTTATTTCTTTTTTAGTGAAAACCTACCTCGCATCTTGCTCAATTTCTATTATTGAAGGAGGTAAGTAAAGAAGTGATTACTGATCAGTACTAACCGGATTCCACTCCCAAGAAATGCTGCAGTGACAGAGAGGCTTTCGTCTGTCCTTGCTTGTAGCGGTCTTTGCTGTCTCGGTATAATTGCAGATGGAGACAATCTGAAGAAATAAAAAATATTAATTAAAAAACGGAAACCGTGGTTCAAGTTAAAAGTTTCTCCAACTCTACAAATGAGATACGGAGAGATGTTTCAAACGGAAATAATAAGAAACTTTTAATTCTTTCAGAGAAGCTGAGACATCTATAGTAATTTGAATTTACGCCTAGCAAATAATTCCCCTTCATCCTTTGCCAGAAACTTTCTTTCTCGTTGGAAAAATCAAATAATAATCACGAACAATTTGGTTTTCTCCAATTAATTTAATACTGCACACATATGTAAATGTTATATTAAGAGATCTAGTCTGAATTCGCAAGAGCTAGTGCTAAAAGGAAGCAATTATTTTAAGGCAAGGAAGGAATGCCTCAAGACATGATTCGCAATGAATTAATTGCTTACCCGTGTCGTTTCATCTTAATAAAGGACAATAGAAAATTTCAGCTGAATATCATACGTGAAGCACAAAGCTGGATGGGGAGAATTTTTTTTTCAAATCAACTGAACGGAAGCAAAGGACCGAATTGGAAAAATCATCTCGATCAGCTCTCATGGCAATTCAATAAAATCGCTTAATGATCTAATTCTAAAATTAATTGGATTTCGTGAAAATGTTCATTAATGTATCGAGAACCCCATTCTCTCTCGCTTACGGGAAATTTGAAAACATTTTGCAGAGTAGCTAGGTACATAGTTTAAAAGTTAATATTAAAACAAAAGTTAAATTGAGCCCTTTCAGAAAAAACATCTCATTAAATTTATTCTAGCGATATATTATAAGTCAAAAGTAAATAAAAAGAGTAGTTTATTCAATTTAATTTCAATGATTATTATTATTACACTGCTCGACAAAAATGAAACAAAAATTTCTCCTCGTAAACCTAACAATAGATTTCAGTAGAGTTTTATAGGTACTGTTGATTATCATGCAATTACCTGATTTTTTACAACACGTCAGAGTTTTGAGATATTATCGGTCAAAATGACTGAAAAAGGCCATTTGACCTATTTTCGAGTCCCATTAAATATTAAAAAGCAATATTTGAAATATTTTGTTGAAAATAGATTCCTCTTTGATTTACAAATTACCTTGATAATCACATATTTTTAGTTTTTTAGTTATAACTCGAGTTTTAATTGAGCTAAAAACAAGTGGTAATTTGAAAATCAAAGAGGAAGCTGTTTTCTATTACGTCAATAACATATTTTGATTTCAAATATTGCTGTTTAATATTTAATGGGACTCGAAAATAGGTCTAAATGGCATTTTTCGTCATTTTGACCGATAATATGTCAAAACTGTGAATTGTTGTAAAAAATCGGGACATTGCATGATAATCAGCGTATAAAATTATACTGGAATCCATTGTTAGGTTTACGGGGAAAATTCTTTGTTTAACAGTGTAATTCTCTTCGGAATTTCTCAGCCCCTAGCTACCTATTTTTATGAAATATTGTAGATTTTTAGATAAATGGAGTGCATAGTTAAAAAGGGGTACAGTGAATGACGATATAGTCAGTTCATAGCTCTGGGGCCTAGAAATATCAATTCAAAAGGATGACATGTTTTACAAGATTTCAAAATGTCTTTCAAGATATTTCATTCTATGGAGAACGTGACATTTTTCACTCTAAAATTGATGACTCAAATGGTGAGGGGTAAAATAAAAAATGCACTTTTCCCATTGAGTGGGGAACCGTTGCATGGATCTTTGGAAATCCTATTTAGGAGATTTAGTTATTTTTTCTATTTTGATTTCAAATATTGCTGTTTAATATTTAATGGGACTCGAAAATAGGTCAAAAAGGCCTTTTTTCGTAATTTTGACCGATAATATGTCAAAACTCTGACGTGTTGTAAAAAATCGAGACATTGCATGATAATCAGCATATAAAATAAAAATTTTTAAGAAAAAAATAAAAACCGACTTCAAAAAATTAGTGCAACAAATATAAAAATACACTAAAAGGTATAAAATAATTATTATCTTATTTAGTTACAACTAAACGACGAAATATTAACACGAAATTACTTTTTAAAGTCGGTGCCAAACAAACTATAACTATAAGCGAGCGTACCCGCCAAACGTACTAAGTAAGATCCGTCGAGTGCGATTCATAAAAGGTATATGTTTGGCACCAACTTCAAAAAGTAATTTCGTGTTAATATTTCGTCGTTTAGTTGTAACTAAATAAGATAATAATTATTTTATACCTTTTAGTGTATTTTTATATTTGTTGCACTAATTTTTTGAAGTCGGTTTTTATTTTTTCTTAAAAATTTTTATTTTTTCTCTTTTTAGTGATGTTATTAATAGTGATGATATCATCAGAACTTGACCAAATTAATATGACACCATCCCTAAGACACCCCCTTTCGGATAAAAAAAGAACCATCGAAATCGGTTCATAAACAAAGAGGTTAGGTCTAAACAAACCTAAACAAACCTAATAAAAAAAGGTCTAATACCTATGAAAAAAAATCGAAAAAAAAATGGGACCAATCGGAAGCTAGACTGGACCCAATGCAAAAAAAATTTTCAAAATCGGTTGACAATTGGCGGAGATATGAGGTAACATAGGCACAAAAAAAAAAAAAAAAAAAAAAAAAAATTCAATCGAATAGAGAACCTCCTCCTTTTTTGAAGTCGGTTAAAAATTATACTGGAATCCATTGTTAGGTTTACGGTGAAAATTTTGTCGAACAGTGTTATTTTTTATCTTCTTTTTGGGAGAGGCCTATGCTCTGATTCCATCAAATACTATGCAAAATTATTGTAAATAATTATTGTAAATTTTATAAAAATTTGTATTAAAAGGCTATAAATAGATAAATAAATACAAATTCACTTAATAAACAGCTCTTTAGTTCAAAATTGTTGAACACTTAACAAATTCATGTGTCATTCTGCATTTGTTTTGTTATATAGTAGGCACTATGTTTATAGAATTACCTCTATTCATGTCCGATCAGGTTTCTCTTACAGTTTAATACTTAAATAAGAAAAAATATACAAATACAATAACAATATTTACAAAGAGATTCAAGATAAAGGTAAAGCCTTGGAAAATACATCAATAACACTATTGTACTAGTCCATTAAATGAAAATGATCTTTCGAAGTTTAATCTCTGTCGTGTGATATTCCTAGAATAGACACATACCCTATTTGTTAAATTATATACTTAAGTGAATGTTATAATAATCCTGTCATTCGAATCTTTCTTTTATATTAAATAATTGTTCGAACCATAAAAAGAATCAATTACAATTGAGTTAATTCAGAAATATGTACATATCTATTATATCTCAAAATTAATTATAATCATTGAGGTATGTTGCGTGTAATATCATTTGTTGATTTAGTCAGAAAAGAAAGAAAAAAGAAAAAAATGATGTAACTTTTGTAATTTCTCTGAAACTCTGTTTTTTTAGACGCCCGATGAAGCCAAAATAAAATTGACGAAACGTCGCGTAAATCAATAAGAATTTTTTGATTTGCTACTTTCCTGTCCAAATACCTGCCAACATACTTGATTAATTAAATAATATGGTTGCTATGGACTTTAATAAAAAAATTATATACTATATTTCGATGAAAATCACGGATTAGGAAGTCAGGCTTTCATTTTGGGGACACTTTAAATTTGATAGGGTTTCTTTTCTTAATTATACGTATTATTTATACGTTTATTATTTATTTATTAATTGTACGAATTATTCATAGGTGTGTCAATAAAATTTATACCTATTTTTTATATATATTTTTTATGGTATTTCCTCTGATTCATTATTATTATTTTAAATGATAAGTAATGGAAAAGGAGCCCAAGGATAGTGAAAAAAATTCTCTGGAATAAAGTAGATTTAATGGATATACGTTTTTTATATCAATCAAAACCCAATGTTTCGGAGGATTTCCCTTCTTTCTTCAGGGTTTAAATTGGGTCATTAAGAAGAAGGAGGAAAAATCCTCCTTGAGTGATTTAAAAAATGAATATCAAATAAATCTACTTTATTCGAGATAATTTTTTTAACTATCCTTGGGCTGCCTTTCCATCACTTATCAATTAAAATTTCTACCAGTCCGCCTCTCTCCGAAGAGAAAATTTCTTCTAATTTATTATTTTAATTTTAAAACCCACTAATAGTTTATTCCAAATATTATTAAAATTTGGAAATTTCATTAATTAGAGGTATATTTTATTTTTTGAAGACGGAGTGGTAGAATTCAATGGTTAATTGATGCAAAGGGAGCTCAAGTTTAGTGAAAGCTACAAATTCCGAATAAAATAATATATTAGAAAATTAATTTCTTTTTTTAATAAACCCGACTATTTGGAGAATCGTCCCTCCTTCAGGTTTTAAAGGGTCAATCGAAGGAACCTCTGTCCATAATAATATTATTTTTAATTGCAACAAGGTAGTTTTTTTGCTACAATCCACACAAAAAGTTTTAGCCTCGTAACCACTTTATACATATGAACCATACTAAATTTTTAGGTTATGTTTTTTAACGTGACTGTACTTTTCACACTACTATATTCTCTTTATGAATGGATGTGGTTTCCAAGCGATTGATCTTATATCCCCTTCTAAAAATAATAAGAATTTGACCAAATTAATATGGTATCACCTCTAAGGTACCATCTTTCCAATAAAAAAATCATTAAAATCGGTTCATAAACAAAGAAGTTATGCCTGAACAAACATATCAAAAAAGGTCAAATACCAATGAAAAAACGGGACCAATCGGAAGCTAGACTGAACCAAATGCAAAAAATAATCATCAAAATCGGTTCACAATTGGCGGAGATATGAGGTAACATAGACACAAAAAAAAAAAAATTCAGTCGAATTGAGAATATCCTCCTTTTTTGAAGTCGGTTAAAAATAATATTAATATATCGCTTTTAACTAAAGCAAAAAATTACCGAGCAACTCTCAGTCCACCAAGTATAAGCTCCATCAAGTACATGAATCGAAAATAGTTGATCAGCAACAATTACTAGAAAAATTAAACTTCGATTCTTACGCAGTGACCACAAGTGAGCAGAGTTGAAAATTGTTTTAAGCAATGGCTGATAAATTTAATAACTTTGGTTTAAGTTTAAATGGACCCAATTTTCATTGGGCACTAAAAATTTATTATTTGTGAAACAAGAGATAGAAAACTAAGTCAGTAGGTATATACTACTACCAGCCCATAACGCAGTCAGGGATGTAAATATCCGATGTATTCATATTTCTATGTAAAATTAAAAATTAACTATACCTAATATACCTACCTTATTAAAAAACTAAAATTAACTGTATAAAATAATATATACAAAATATATATGAGAGTATTGACCCCTCTTGCTAATATAGCTTTAGTACCATCACAGGAGGCGTTATGCTACTAACGGTGGTGCTATACTTCTATCTCCGTTCTAATTTTGTATTAACTCCGTTCTATCACACAATTGATACAATCAATACAATTTTATACTAAAATATTAAAATAAATTTAAAATAAAATTTACCAAATTTAAAAATGAACTCATAATTTATCCATCTATTTTCAATTGTAGAGATAAATATTTTATTTATAAAAATTTTTTTTTGATTGTTTTTTAAACAACAAATAAATCAAAAATCTATATATAGTTTTCATCGTTTTATAATTATTTTATGGTATTTAGAATAAGAGTATAATATATTGAAATTAAGAAGAAATGGAATTAGAATGAAATTCATAATAAAAATAATTATTGAAAATTTGTATATGATTCAAATTACTATCATGTTATGATTCGCTCATAGCATTATTATCTTTTTTTCTCTCTATTTTTGTTTATTGTATTTAATAAACAGGCCAAGTCCGAGTCGGACTCGCATAACGAGAGTTTCGTAAGAAAATTTATGTATAGGTTATATATAAATTACAAGCTGCGGCAGGCATGCTGAAGGCAGCTTGATCCTGGCGGGCAGCGTCTCGAAACGGCCAAAAGTTTGTTTAAAATATAATTTTGTTTAACTGTATTTTAAATAAATATATCTGGGGGCACGACAGTGCCCCAGCCAAGTTCGATTCGAGCGGGGATGTGTGCACTGCCAGACTACCCTTTACAGGAAACAACTCAGGCCATTTTGACGCCTCTGTAACTTCGTAATCGAAACCTCTACATGGCTGAAATTTTTTTCCAGAATACTGGTCCATAAGCTTATTAACTAAATTACAAAAATTTCATATTTCTACTGTTTATACCATCCAAGTTACAAGAAGCCAAAGACAGGCTTTTTCGTCACTCACTCACTCATTGACTCACTCATCAAAATTCTAGAGTACTTCCGCTAACCCTAAAATGCTGAAATTTGGCACGCAGGTAGAGTTTGGGGTACAATTAATGGGAAAAATCCAAAAATCGAAACTTTCCCTTCTTCAGGACCTAAAATGAAGGGGTGAAAGCTATAGACTTAATTAACATATACTAAAAATTCAATGAACCTAGAATGCTGAAATTTGGCATACTCGTAAAGCTTGACACATTAATAAAGGACGAAATTGAAAAATCGAAACTTTTTCCTTCTTCAGGGCCTGAAATGAAGGGGTTAAATTTATAGGATAAATCCAACTTACAAAAAGATGTGAAATCTCAACAAAAACACTTGTGTAAAAAAAGGCCAAGTTCGATTAATATTTTTTATCCAATAATGTTGTAAATATGGACATGGGTAGCTAGTATTTATTGATAATTAGTAGAGATTGTGGTGTTGGTGCAAGGTGAAACATCTTTAATAAAGATAAGAGTAAATAAATATTATATTTAATATTGATTTACTATGAGTTAGGATACTAGTCACTTATTTCACATTAAAATTAAAAAATTAAAAGATATAAAATATTTTTTTTTTTTCAATATATATATTTCGGGCTATCAACCCATCTTCAGGAAGTACAGAAAGAAAGTTACTTTCTGTAGGGTTGATAGCCCGAAATATATATATTGAAAAAGAAAATTTTATATCTTTTTAATTTTTTAATTTTAATGTGAAATAAGTGACCTAGTATCCTTAACTCATAGTAAATCAATATTATATATAATATTTATTTACTCTTATCTTTAGTAATTATTGCTCAATGCTCAAATAATAGTAAAAATAAAAAATGTAAAATTTAATTTGGAAATAAAAACATTTTGTTCAAAAAAAGTTATGAAATAGACCCACACCTAAACCACTAAACGTATCGAAACCATATTCACACCATATATTTGTTTGGTGCTTCAGGTGGTTTATCTATATTTTGGACTAATTCGACCATAAATACTATTTAAAGATATATCTATCTCGACAACAGCGCCACTTATTGGGGCCAAAAGATGTTCTGTTAAAATTTCAGGATTTATGAAGTGTTTCATCTTAGGAAAAGTTTAGGAATCCTTGCATTGAGACAATTGAGTGAGTTTTTGAACTCACATTTCCACCTTTCCGCTCAATTCACAATATAATTCTAATCGAACACAATAGCTGAACTGAAAAGGATGCAAGAGTTGTGACTGGTCACGTGACATGGCTCGGCTGTCATGTCGCGAGTTCGATTTCAATTGCAGAAAAATTAAAGAGAAAATAAACTATCTATCTAATGAGAGCAAATTGAAATTGGATTTGCATCCGGTAATGGGATAATTATTAGCGACGGTAAAAAATGTTAACCATAATCGATAAATCCACCAATCAATTGATGATTTATAATTTCATGTTCTGATTCGGACCAATTTGGAATTATGCCGGGTCAAGAGCCGTGATTAGCGCCGTTGATTGGTGTCATATGGAGACTTCACTTTGAAAATCTTTTCATTAATATTCAGCTGCTTCTAATTTTATTAAATCGCCTCTCCGAAAGACGAGTTATAAAATCAAATAGGATTTTTCGTAACGAGATTATTTTTAATTTCTCATATTTCACGGAAAAATTAATTAGTACTTCGAGAGACTGGAACTTATTTATTGATTCGTTCTTTCTCGATTCCTATAAGAGAAAAAAAACGCTTCGAAATCAGTAACTACAAATACATTTGACTCCGACCATAGGCCCAATTTTTTAAAGTGGGCTAAGAGAAAAAACAAAGAATGGACGAAATGTTTCAAATTTTTATTAAATTACAACCACAAAGTAGAACTAAAATACTTTAATAAAAATGAATATATTTTTAAATATTATATGAGAAAATATTAAATTTAAAATTGAAAAGTGAATTTATTTTTATTTAGGAAACAAATTCCATCTTTTTTCAAAAAAGAAACTCAAAAAAGATGCTTAAATCTTTACATTAATCATTAAATTTAAAGTTTCTTTTTGCCGAGAGTAGCAGAATTTTTATAAATTCAAGGAGACGATAAAAGAGTGTGTCTTGAGCTGGAATTATATAAGTTAAATAACAAATTCAATATATTTCGGTTTGTCAGCTCATCATCAGGAGTCAGAGAAAACGATGGGATGACAACCCGAAATATATCGAATTCTAAACTCATTTTTGTTTTATTTCATTTTTTTGTGAAACATACCTCGCAATTTTGCCCAATTTTTATTATTAGCTCCTCTTTTAGCTTAGTAGGTTGCCTATATACAGGGGTCTCCAATAAGTCAAACCGGAACTCGTTTTATTTTACTCCTTCGCTTCAGAGCCTATTCACTAACAAAGTAACTACGTAATCTATTTCTATTAGTAAATGAAAAAATAAATGTATATTTATATCTAATTAGTCAGCCTTTATTATATTTAAAAGATTTGCCGAGAGTATCAGAATTGTTTATTGAAAATGAGAAATCAATCAAGTTATCATACAAATAAATTTACCTATATCCAATCGGGTATTTGAACAAATGAGAAAAACAGATAAAATATTTCTAATTAAAAAGACATGATGTGAAGTTCAAATCTTTGAAACTCTAGTCTCTAAGAAATAAATTATATATAGGAGTATATTGATTTCTCTTGATGAATAATTTTATTCCTATTTATTTCGCAGGTTCAGAAAGAATAAGTGTCCGAAATTTGGTCCAATGATTTAATGATTTTCTAGTATTTTCCCTTAAAAAGCGTAGAGAATAAACGTAAAGTTTGAGTGATCTGATTTCATCCAAAATCACCTGAGATTTTTATCTCAGTATCTAATGACTAAATTTAAAATTTTATTATATTCAAACGCCTCCCAATCAATTTATTTATTTATTTAGCTGGTTTAGCTAGTTTTACGGATAAGATGTCCATTACAGAAAAAGAAACATATACAGGATACAATATTAAAACACTATGGATATAATAAAATAACTGGTAGGTATCAGGAAAAAAAACTTATTACACTGAAGTGGGTTTTTCAATGTGGCTGACGGTTTTAAGATGATTTTTTTAAGTTGGTGAGGAGTTGTGCTGGAAAGGTAAAGATCGGTCGAGTGTTTATTTGCTAGTGTTTGAATTCTGTCAATGGCGTTGGTTTTACCGAAGTTAGTCGAGTGATGTGGAACTACAAACATATCTTGGGATCTCGTGCTATGTGATGGGATTCTAAAATTTAGCCTAGATAGAATTTTTGGACACACGATTTTCCCAGAAATAAGTTTATGCAGGAAGGAAATGTCATTGTAATCACGTCGTTGTTCCAATGTGTTTCAGGCGTGAAATCTGTGGAGAGGAGCCTCAAAATATTCTCTTGCTACCCTTGATGCAATTCAGAAACGAGCCGTCAGGCTAATTGACGATTCTACCCTCACCGACTCCCTCGACTCGTTGGCTCATCGAAGAGATGTCTCTGCCCTTTCCCTTTTCTATAGATACTATCACGGCAGGTGCTCTGATGAGATAAAGTCAATAATTCCCCCAAAGCATACTTTGCACGCAGCACACGTTTTGCCGACTCCCAACACTCTTTTGCGGTCAAATTGGAAAAGTGCCGGACCACTTCATTCGCGAATACATATATCCCCATGACTTCAAGGAACTGGAACTCTCTCCCAGCCTCTATCTTTCCCAGCACCTATGATCTTCAAACCTTCAAAACCAGGGTGCATAGACACCTACGTCTACACCCTCTCACTTAATCAACTTTCCCTTCTCTTCGGTAATGCAAGGGTCTTTCGAGATCCATAGGGGCTACACCTTTACTGGTGCACCCCTTCTGCATTCGATTGCATTAAAAAAAAAAAAAAATTAGATAGTCCTCAAAAATTTATGCTGGACCCTTTCCAAGGATACCTTATGTACCCCATAATAGGGGTTCCATATTACACTACAGTATTCAAGTTTACTTCTCACGAGAGCAACGAACAAGAATTTGGGGGCATCTATGGTTCGAAAGGATGAGGTTATCCGCGTGATGAAACTCAAGGTTTTACGAGCTTTACTAACAATGTTATTTATGTGGGAAGAATGTCAATTTAGTATCGAAGATCACACCCAAGTCCCTAATATTATCAACGCTTAGTAATTTGTAGTTATCTATTGAATATGTAAATTTTGACAAATTTGTTGCCCTGGAGAAGTTTATGAATTTATACGTGGTTTCGTTCAGTTTGAGACCATTATCAGTGCACCAGGCATTGAAATTATTCAAATTTAATTGTAGAGTTTGACAATCATTTATAGAATGATCACACACAATAATATATAAATATAGTTTAATAATAGTCCTGCCACTACAGAGCTGCAAAAATGAACGAGGAAGAGTTTAAAAGATTAAATAAAAAATGAAATTCCAAATTCATATAGACATTAGGTATTAGCTTGAGTTCGAGGATTAGTGGCCAAGAGTATAAGAACTAAGGCTCTTATGAAGGCATCGCAGCGCACATGCGAAGATCCCGGGTTCGAATCCCGGCTGATCCTTTTGTCTATAATAAAAAAATCTTTTCTTCGTTCCTTAATTTAATAAAATTTTATATTTCATTGTTCGCATTCATAATCAAATATTTAAAAGGATCGTAGGGAGTTGGACTAGAATCTAAATCAAACGTAAAGTTTTTTAATTAAATGGGCCAAACGTTTCGTCACTAATTACCGACTTCCTCAGTGGCTGAAATAGTGAAAACAAGACCTTTTATTAATAATTTCATGTTTTTTACAGTAATAGAATAGTAGAGGTTAGGCTAGTTTTTACCTCATTTTATAAACTTATTTGTCAGGTGTTAAAACTACAAAAAAAACTTTGCTTTTGATTTAAATTCTGGTCCAACTCCGTACGATTCTTTTAAATAAAATTTTATTTTGAAATTCTAATTAGTTTTTGAAATAGAGCGCATATAATTAAGACCAACCAAATTTGAATGAGCGCTTTTTAGAAATTTCGAAAAACAAAATAAACAAAACGATTACAATATTACTTTCTCATATTCCAAATAGTTAAGAAAAAAATCAAATATCTACAAAAAATTGTACTTATTTCTTGTTTTTTATAAATGTATTTAAAATATTTGCTACAAATCCCGTCTTCGACGGGCTTCTTATTCAGCGCTTTATTAATAGTACCTGGAGCCACCGAGCGATGCACGGTAACCCATGACCCCCACCACTACACCCCCACTCCGCCCCACCCCACCCCAACCGCGCCTCCCACCCCCGGATCCCCCACAACTGCACCCCACCTCCTGCATCTCCCACATCCACCCCACCCTGCACCCAGTTTTTGCATTTCTAGCTTTCTAATGGTCCACATATATATTATGTGTATATTTGTTTACTCGTACACCAATTTGCCCACATTCGTTCATATTGATAAACATTATAAAAAAATAAGAAGGAAAAAAATAATAAAAAATAATCGTATAGGATTTGAAATAAAAACATAAAATTAAATAAGATTTGTTTCCAAGTTATATAAAAAAGGAGACTCTTCACAAATCTCTAATTACAGGCCTATCTCGATCACCTCTGTTCTTTCCAAAATAATGGAATTAGTCATAAACCAACACGTCCTTCATCACTTAGAAAACAATAAATTAATTCACGATAGGCAATATGGATTCAGACAAAATCGTTCTACAGGCGACATCCTAACCTATGTCACCCACACCTGGAACATTTCCCTAGAGGCCGGAAAAGAAACCCTCGCTGTAGCCCTTGATATCTCCAAAGCTTTTGACCAGGTTTGGCACAAAAATCTTCTGCCAAACTGCCAGCCTTTGGATTCTCACCAACACTTCGCAAATGGATATAAAGCTTTCTGACAAACCGAAGTATAAAAGTTGTGGTGGATGGAACATCATCTGAATCGTTCTCCACAAACTCTGGTGTTCCCCAAGGCTCTGTAATCTCCTCCACACTCTTCCTTATTTATATAAACGACCTTATTGATCAAACGGCAAACCCCACTCATTGCTACGCCGACGATAGCACTCTACACGGCAAACCCGCACTCCCGAATAATCGAATCAATGTTGCCTCCTCAATTACTCTCGACCTAGACAAACTGAATAAATGGGGCTCTCAAAATTTAGTTAACTTTAATTCAAACAAGACTCAATGCTGTTTAATTTCTAGGCGCGAAAATAAAGATTTCCCTGATATTCACTTCGATTCGAATACCCTGAAAATGTGTGACAGCCTATCCATGTTGGGCGTCTCTGTCGCATCTGACCTATCTTGGAATGAACACATCTCCTCTGTAGCGAAATCTACAGCAAGGAAGATTGGCCTCTTATTCAGGTCCAAGCGATTTTACAAACCCCCACAACTTCTCACCATCTACAAGGCCCAAATCCGCCCCTGTCTCGAATACGGCTCTCATCTATGGAGAGGAGGCTCAAAATATTCTCTTGCTACCCTTGATGCAATTCAGAAACCAGCCGTCAGGCTAATTGACGATTCTACCCTCACCGACTCCCTCGACTCGCTGGCTCATCGAAGAAATGTCTCTGCCCTTTCCCTTTTCTATAGATACTATCACGGCAGGTGCTCTGATGAGATAAAATCAATAATTCCCCCAAAGCATGCTTTGCACGTAGCACGCGTTTTGCCGACTCCCAACACTCTTTAGCGGTCAAATTAGAAAAGTGCCGGACCACTTCATTCGCCAATTCATATATCCCCATGACTTCAAGGAACTGGAACTCCCTCCCAGCCTCCATCTTTCCCAGCACTTATAATCTTCAAACCTTCAAAACCGGAGTGCATAGACACCTACGTCTACACCCTCTCACTTAATCAACTTTCCCTTCTCTTCGGTAATACAAGGGTCTTTCGAGATCCATAGGGGCTGCATCTTTACTGGTACACCCCTTCTTGAATTCGATTACATTAAAAAAAAAAAAAAAAAAAGCCACTTCAACCCTTCAACTTTATTTGTAAACACACCTGTTTTGTTATGATTTAGACACCTGTTAATTAAAAACAAACAAAAAATTCCTAATTTTAATATAATATATTAATATTTGCTATAACCTATTAGTGGGTTTTAAAATTAAAAATCCAATTAAAAATAAAAGCTAATTGAAAAAAATGTAAACAAACTTTTTTATTGAGATTTTCATCTATCAATAATTACTTTAATTAAGAAAAGATCAATTAATATTAAATTTGCCGAGGTCCAGATCTGGCCAGATCGCTTTCTCATCCTCAAAACTTGTTAATAGAATTTGTTTCATCAAAATCCGTAGAGTCGTTTTCAAAATAGAACCAAGATACAAATATATATATATATATATGTAGAAGGGGGCGGGTTTCACCCCTTCGCTCATAGGGGTGAAATAACACACTTATTTATTCTTTATATATATATTTATTTACAAAAAGGGTGTGGATACATTTTTCGTGTCTAGGGGTCATCGTCAAACGTCATAATACACATCATCTTAATATTAACGTATCATCTTAAGCACCACTGGCTTTCAACTATATCAAATCGACAATCTCAATCCTGTATAGAAAATCAAATTATACTAAAGTCCACAAAAATCGTATGAAAAATCCCTCGATACAATTTAAATCAAATCACTCTTAACACATAAAGCAATTTTCAACGTCTTAATCATAATAATTATATAGAAATAATATGTAACTTAATTTTAAAAGAAGATCATTTTAACAAAAATGATGATCTCCACATCTATAAGAATAATAAAGTATTAGACTTCCTCTTATATCTAAAATTGTTTCGTTTCTTTAATTCAAAAATCAAATTCTTCAACGTTCGATTTAAATTCAATTAATAATCATAAAAATCCAAATTTAAATTCTCTTTTCAAATGATCTCATTGAACATCCCAATTATATAAGTCGGTCTAGAGTCTCTTTATAAAAAATCGTTTATCAATTATAATCTATCATAAAAGAATTATCTAAAAATCTTTCATTCCAAATTTAACCACATGAAAATTTAACCCGAATCAAATATAAAATTTCTCAAGATTCCCATCTTCAATTTTAAAATTTCTTCGAATTTAAATTTTGAATTGAATTTAAATCTCGTCTTCAAATTAAATTCTTTTATTAAAATCTACCTATTTAACTCTGAACACAATTTCTCTCTTTCAAAATTTGAAATCTAAAATTAAACATTCAACGTTCAAAACAAAATTATACTTCTTAAAACAAACTAATTTTTAAACAAAAACCAAAAAAATTTAAGAACAATTAATTGCTCAAACTTAATCTTAATCAAAACTTTCGTCCTCATAATTTAAATTTCGAAATTTCTTATATATCAGTTTAGTTTTATGATAGAAACATTTCTTTATACAACATTCTTTTTTGAAAATATTTCTAACTTTCTTGCAAAATATGTGACCATATGTTTTAGCTAAATTATAAACTTTACTCTAAATAATTGTTCAAGAAAAACCTTTATCCATTGTGCTACTCTCTCGTATTGTTCAAACACGTGTTCATTTTCGGGTCGGGTCTCGAATAACTTTTGGCACTCACTGAAAGGCACTTGTTCACAAACACATACGCACAAACACACACCTACACATACACCCACGCGCCTAGCGCAGAAATCACGTGACATCTTTCCTCTATCAAAAATAAAATTATTTCCGGACACCTCAAAAGTTTATATTCACAAATATTTTTCACAAATTTAATTATCGAATAGCGTTTATTATAAATGATTTTTGAAATATCACTTACACTATGAGTCACGTTTTGGGCCACATCTTTAGTTGAGATACCTGGGCGGTTATTATTCATCCTTCGTTGCGTATCTTTTTCTTTATCCCTTGTTTTCGACACCAAGCATTCTTTCATCTTTTTCTGGGCCCTTCTTTCTTCTCGCAAATCCATAATTAAATTGATTTTTTCTATTTCTAGAATTCCTTCTTGGCTCTCATCCTCTTTACCTTTTTCAAGTATATTCCCCGGCTTTAATTCTTCAAATTCTTCTTTTGGCACATCCGCCAAGTAGGCAATTTCTTTCACACCATTTTCATCCTCATCGTAATTGTCCTTTTCGTCATCATAGTCTTCAGCATCCTTGTCTTCATCTAAATCGACATCGGCGATTTCTTCTTTGAACTTCTCTTCGTCGCCGTCGTCGTCGTTGGCGTCGTCGTCATGCTGTAACCGGCCTTGAAAGGGGGCTTTCTCGCAAAATGATACGTCTTCTTCGTAGACCTCGCTATGGACAAAGCAATCCTCTTTGCTTTGTTCAACATCGTCGTCGTCGTCCTCGTCGTCATTTTCATCTTTTTGCGAGAATTCCTCTTTCAGAGCTGTTTCGAGCGAACTCCATGAAGTCAAACCTCTTTCACTTTGGATATAATCCTTCGCGTAGCCTGCTAGCGACATCTTCACCAGAAAAAATAGTTCCGTCGAACCCCATCTGGATTCTTCAACTAAATTCTGAATCTCTTCAATCCACTGTTCGATTGAAACGCTCCCCGTTCCGTCGAACTTTTCAATTGAATTCCTGGCTTCGCTGAAGCTCCGAGAGAATTCATCTCCCCCCAGCTGTTTAGCTGGTTGTCCGTCGTTCACGCGCGTGTCTTTTGATGAAGTCCCGTGCACCCTTTTCAGATGGCCAAAATCGGACAAGCTTACCACGAGATTTCTGGCAAGACACTTCTTGTCAGAGTCTGTGGGCAAGCCTAATATCGAAGAGAAGTCACTGCAAACGGCTTTTGCTTTGCGCTCTCGACTAGCGGAGTCAAAATTAAAACCTTCGAAGAGCTTCAATTTTCGCCTCGTGTGTCGATTGCCTTCTTCGTCAAAAATAAGTTTAAAAAGCTTTTTGACGTCCTCAAAATCGAAGTCTGTCAAGTTTCTCTCGATATTGACATGCTGGCCAAGATTCTTCATTCTTCTAGGGCACAATTTTTTCACCAGAATATCAACAAGATTCCACGCCACGTTCCGTCATTTCGTCATCAAATCGTTCCCGGCAAGATAAACTTTTTACGATTCATCCCGGCGCGAGCACCCACTTGTAGAGGGGGCGGGTTTCACCCCCTTCGCTCATAGGGGTGAAGTAATACACTATTTCACTTCTTATATATATATATATTTATTTACAAAAAGGGGGTGGATACATTTTCGTGTCTAGGGGTCATCGTCAAACGTCATAATACACATCATCTTAATATTAACTTATCATCTTAAGCACCACTGGCTTTCAACTATATCAAATCGACAAGCATGTCTTAACCATCACTCGTTTTTCAACCAACTGGCGCCTTGTCAACGACTGCCCCCCAGCCGGAGCACACACACACTCACACATGCATATGAGTGGGCTGAGGGTGCCGGCGGCCGACACAAGTTGTCATAATAATATTTATTACATGCTTTTAGCCTGAACATAAAGACCTTCGGGACAATACCCGACCAAGAAGAAAGAGAGCGACCTCTCACCATACAAGGGCAGGAAGCCAGCCATATATTTGCTAAACATGTGATCTTAAACAGAATTCAATATAATTCACTTTTAAATTAAATACTTAATTAAACAATTAATTTCCTACATATATATAAATAAATATATATACAAACAATTTTTGCTCGTTTAATAAGAGTAGATTTAGATTGAAATCATTTCTGAAGACATGGAGGAATCTATTTAAAATTAAAAATAGTTATTGATTCCTGTTTAATACTGGCGGAATAAATATTATATTAATATTGAAAATGACTCTTGATAAAGTCTTGTAACTTCAGTTGCCGCTTTATTTATTTTTTCTTACCTCGAACTTAACATTGCAGAGTACTAACTAAATTGAATGCATGGAATCGATAAAATATTTTTCCTGCTCTCTGGCATAATGTTAAATAAAAGGGCTTTGCTCTCGTGCACCTTATGGCCATTTGTCCATCGTTGGGGCCCCAAGCCCTTTAATAATTAAACATTAGCTTCAAATCAATATTTACCGGTGGGTGTGAGACTTCATCAATACTGAAGAAAGTCGTATTCAACATGTGTGATTAGGGATATATAAAATGGGGATCTCACAACTTGGTAAACTTTAATGCTGGTAAAACACAATGCTGCCTAATTTCTAGGCGCGCAGATAGGAACCTTCCGGACATTTCCTTTGATTCGAGCTCATTGGAATTTCGTAATAAAATATCATTGTTAGGTGTCTCCTTAGGTTCTGACCTCTCTTGGAATGACCATATTATCTCAGTAGCAAAGGCTGCAGCATGTAAGCTTGGCTTTCTTTTCCGAACCAAACGATTTTTCACCCCCACTCAACTCCTTATATTATACAAGGCTCAAATTCGCCCCTGTCTTGAATATTGCTCGCATTTGTGGAGAGGGTCCTCCAAGTATTCTCTTGAAACCCTGGACGCAATTCAGAGACGAGCTATCAGACTGATAGGCGATCCTACATTAACTGACACTCTCGACTCCCTAGCCCATCGTAGATCTGTCTCCGCCCTTTCCCTTTTTTATAGATACTACCATGGCTTTTGTTCTGACGAAATTAAATCGATAATCCCACCAAGGGCTTCATTTGCGCGGAATACACGATTTTCTAAACTCAACACCCCTACGCGCTTAAACTGGATACTAATCGAACAAACGCATTCGCCAATTCATTTATCCCCATGACATCTAGAGACTGGAACTCTCTTCCCCCGACCGTCTTTCCAGCAACTTATGACCTTCAATCTTTCAAGACCAGCATCCACAGATACCTTCGACTTCTACCCAATCACTAAATCTCCCCTTATCTTCACGTTACAAGGGTCCACCACGGACTACAGAGGTTGTACCTTCTTGGTGCAACTTCTTCTTGTATCAGTATCTTTATAAAAAAAAAAAAAAAGGGTCCAAGTACGCAATTAAAAAACCAATAGCCAACTTGTTCCCTTTGTCATTTTCACTTTCAATTAACAACCAGCGGTAATTAAGTCCAAAAGAATTTCCCTTTAATTCTGTCTAAAAACTTTCTCTAAGATCAATTCCGAATTAATAGCATGTCAGTGGAACCATGCATATTGCATTTTTCGAATGCTTTGATTTAATTCACTCATAGTGCAGAGTGATTGGCACATGATGAAGGCACAGCTTTAAAGAATCCAAACGTCGATTCAATTTAATTAATTTTCAAATTTCCACTTAGCTGAAAATCCCATTTACATAATAACATGCGGTAAGGTACAACATTTTGAAAAGTCTAACTGCTATTTTTAACCGACTTCAAAAAAGGAGGAGGTTCTCAATTCGACTGATTTTTTTTTTTTTTTTTTTTGTATATCTATGTTACCTGATATATTCGCCAATTGTGAACCGATTTTTATCTAATTTAGTTACAAATAAACGATGAAATATTTACATGACATCACTTTTTGAAGTCGGTGCTAAACAAACTATATAAGCGAGCTTACTCGCCCAACGTACTAAGTAAGATCCGTCGAGTTTGATTCATAAAATGTATATGTTTGGCACCGACTTCAAAAAATGATTTCATGTATATATTTCATCGTTTAGTTGTAACTAAATTAGGTAATTATTTTATACATTTTAGTGCATTTTATTTTATTTTCGAGTTCTTATTATTTTATTTGTTGAATTTAATTTTTTTGAAGTCGGTTTTATTTTTTTATAAAAATTATAATCATCTCCATCATCTAAAGACTGGTTTGATGCAACTAATCGCCCCAGACATTCTCCTTTAGCACGACAATTTCAGGACATTAAGTCTCCTTCTCTCTTTCACAGTCAAATTGAGCGACGCTCCATCTTTTCAGCACCATCTTCTTATATTCTAGGCTAATTAATCTAAATTATAGTAGTTTTATTTTAAATTTATGTATAATCCTAGCTAATTGCAATAAAAGTTTCAGTAAATAATGACTCACTCTTAACAAATCACAAAAAATTTTCTTTAGTGATTAACTTCAAAATAAATTTTCTTTGATAATGACTAATCTTGCTGGTTCCACATAGGTATAAACTAAAAACAAGCAGTATGAATGTAAATAAATTGTAAATAGCAAAATGTAATAGTAAATATAGTTAAAACTAATAAAGGAAATAAATAAATAAAAATTCAAACTTGTTTGGTCGGGGGATCCCCGTCAGGAACGAAGTTCCTTACGTTATTTTAAAAATATTAGAGTTTATAAAATACGGGCAAAAATTTTATCCCCCTTATAAAAAACCACACTCCATAAATAAATTGGTAATTTATATTAAAAAATGTCTTACTAATAAATACTACCATGCTAATTTCAATTTAAAAATTTCTTTATAATGATCAAAATGTTTTTAAGTGGATGTTCTATAGGCAATTTAAAAAAAAAAAACGGGACAGAAATTGAAATACAATTGGATGTTGATGAAAGCAGTCCACGGTGGTTGTAAAAAATAAGATTATAGAGGTTTTATTATTTTACATTTATTTGTTAAACAGACGTTTCGGAGATTTATTCTCTCCTTCTTCAGGGTAACAAAAAGTCAATGAAAGTAGTTCAAATCATAAGTAAATTATGACTTTGTTACCCCGAAGAAGGAGAGAATAAATCTCCGAAACGTCGGTTTAACAAATAAATGTAAAATAATAAAACCTCTATAGTCTTATTTTTTACAACCACCGTGGACTGCCATCAACATCCAATTGCATATTTATACCAGTCCGTCTCCTAAAGAAAAAACTCTATCAAAGAAATTGAAATTATGTGGAAGAAAAAAAAATTATTCTTGAAGCTTTTTGGCCAAATTTTGTTTTGCCATCTTAAGTCACATAAAGAATATACTATATATATATAGGTTGTAGAGTTATTATAGGTATAGATTGTCCAAGGGACTAGATTTTTTGTTTTGAAATTCACACTAGTTTTTGAACTATAGGGAACACAAAATTTGGTAACGTACGTAAATACTAACCAACAGACATTTTAACAAAACAATTAATATCTCGAAAAATAATTTTTTCGATCTTTACTCATTAGGGCTTTTTAGTAGACTGAAATGCCATGGTTTTGCCCAATTTTTTTAATCAAATTAGTTTCAGCCGTTTTTTAGATATTTCGAAAAAACGAAGCAAAAAATACTTTTTTTCATGCACGATTACAATACTTGGCCATAATCTATATGGTAAAGTAAAAAAATCGAGGAAAACAATTGTGTGAAAACCACTTTTAATAATAATGACACCAGACATTTTTAATAAATGTTTTATTTTATTTATTTTATTTTTAATAATTATCATATATTTATTTCATGTAGCGCTCAATGTTAAATAGGTACAATCCCGTGAAATAGTGTTATTTTTCTCCACCATGGGCGCTGGAGTCGTCAAGAGAGTTTAGTCCGTTTCTTTATAGGTGAATTTTTTATTTTATTTTTTAATTTCTTTATAACTATGTATAACGACTAATCCTTACCAATCAATTCATATAATTCCCTATGACAAATTGAATTGAAGAGACAATATTTAAAAATCGCTTGAATTCTGCAAGCTAAGAGAGAGAAAGATTTTAATAAAGCTTGATAAGAAAGGCTTGTTATTTTTTCTTCTGCTTATGAAAATATTACACCAGTTTTTCGAGTATAATATTCGTTTAAAAAGAGAGAGAGATTTCTTTCAGGATGGTGACCAATTAGTTTTTTAAAGCCCTCATTAGTATAAAGTTGTAGAGCTTTTTATGCAGTCACTTTTCCTTTTGAATACGCGGCAAATAAAAAATCCTATTTTTTATCCTTTCTAATTTTAAAGAATAATATTTATTTATAAGTAAATCTATGGTACAGAAAGAATAGCCGAATTTTTTTCAAAAAAGAACACACTAATCTTCTCTATACGTTTATATGTATATATTTTATGAAAAACAATTAATAAAAATTAATTTTAATTACCATCAGAGACGTTAAATTATTATATATTATGTAATTATCAATTTGAAGGTAAAAGTAATCTTTCAAGTCTTGTTATTTGGTCTGCATATTTCGGTGATTTGACAATTTTGAACGCCATTTAAATGAAATTTTGTCGACTCTTTTTTATCTAATTTTTCCTCAGCCTATTAAAATATTTATTTCACTAAAAGATAGTTGATATCCTAAAGAGTGGGGTTGAATTGAAAACAAATAATAAAAGTGATTAAATAACATTCAAAGTTTGAATATACGATCGAAAAAATTACTTCTTGTATTGTGAAACTGAGAATTGCGATACGCTATCTGGTGGTCTAAATTGAAACTAGCCACTATGGGAAAAAATTAAGCCACTCCCTACCAAGGTTCCCAATAATGTAAAATCATTTGATGTATGTTTTAGGGTTGTACGCTTTGAGATAGAAAGCTAAAACTTGGTACAAATGTTAAGCTTATCAATATAAACTTTTCTACTGGATTTCAGCTCTTCAGCTACAAACATTAAAGAACTCACGTATTTTTTTTATCTGCTTTTCTGATTTTCATCTTAAAGTTTTAAAGCTACTGACCCCAAAATCTAATCAATTCTTTGCAATGGTAATACAAACATTTTGGTGTCAAAAAGAAGGTATAAAGTTCATTTTAAAACTTAAATTGGTTATAAATCGGGTGACAAGTTGTTGGTTAAAATTGGCTTGATGTAAATATCCGTTACTTTAGCTTAAAAAATAATTAATTATAAAAAAGAGCTAAATCAAACTCTTCGCCTATGTATGGATTATTGATTATTATTTATTTACAGTAAACATATTAAAAAAAAAGGTAAAACACTTTGAGATAGTCATCATCATCATCATCAGCCTGTCGATAGCGACAATCCTCTGCTGAATATAGGCCTCTTCCATCAAATGGAAGGGGTTGGCATTAAGTCACCACGCTTGCCAGACGGATTGGTGACTAGGAATCAGATTATAGCCGGTCAAATATCAATGCAGGGACTCGGACTCGAACCCGGGACTCCTGCTTAGAAGGCTAGTGTCTTTTAAGCTCTCGGCTAATCCGATTCCTCCTTGAGATAGTAATAATTAATATTAAAAAATTCTAGAATTATATCATGTTAGTTGACAGATAAAGAGAGAAAGAAATATGACTAGTTAATTAATCCGGCACTTATCAAAAGATCAACATGTCCATTTGATTAATTAATACTTAATATTTTTGGCTGGAGCCTGAAGGCTAGATACTCAAATAGGGGTGGATGAGCCCGAGAGGAAGGGAAGCTTTCGCTAGCGTAGGGGTTTAAAAAATAATTCTATCATCGTGTACAAAACAGAGAAATATAAAATAAATCCCATTTATTCATTTTTATACCAAGTTATGAGAATGAATAATTCAATTATTGGAATCAAATGACAATATAAAATTAAGTTTAAAAAAAAGGCGATCTCGAAGCAATTTCATTCCTTTATTCCTTGAATCCCAAAATATTAAATTTATTTATTCATTTAAAATTCTAGACTTTGTTTTTCTAAAACTAAAACAAAAAAAAATAAATACTTTAATTGAATGTAATGGTAAGGCAGCCCAAAAGGTAGTGAGGAAAGAAAAAATTAACCCATATCAAATAAGGTGTAATTTAACTTTTAAGGAGTTCGGTGTTGGTTCTAGGTGAAACATTTTAATATAATAATAAAACTAAGATACGACGGGTAGGTTTCACTACCTCGTATCTTAGTTTTATTATTATAAGGTGTAATTTATTGAATCCTTCCTCCTTTCCTTTCAAACCGACGTTTCGGAGGATTTTTCCCTCCTTCTTCAGGGTCTATAAACCAATATTACAAAATTATAAAAATGGGGTTGGTCATCATTCATTTCAACAATAAAATAATACAATTATAAATATAATGTAAACAGCCAGATTATCAATAGAAAAAAAAATATATATATATAATTTACTCACTTCACTTATTACAATCTTTACATATATATACAAATATACAATATTTTTATCATATACAATACAATATACAATTGCACAGATAGGGAATTTCCATTATTATTCATTAATTATCATTATTGGGCTGCCTTGCATTGCATTCAATTAAAGTTTCTACCAGTCCATCTCTCTCAGAGAAAATTTCGTTACAAAAATAAATAAATATATATGTTATGTCTAATTTATGAAATTGCTTATTTCTAGAAATAGGCAACATTTTACTGAATTCATGAAGTAATCAAATCGCTTGGCGATTTCAGTAATTGAGAAATGTCATTGACAATTTCACTCTAATAAATTTCTTCCAGAACTTAAGTGACTTGATTTAAATTTTTCATTAAATTGAAGGGTTGGTTTTGTCACAAATATAATAAAACAATAATTTTAATAACTATTAGAATTATTTAATTGATAACTATACAGTTTCGGTCACCACTGGTCGACCATCCTCAGTAGTTCTAAAAATTGAAATGAAAACATTTATTTACATTTTTTCTTTTTATAGGGAATTATATAATACACATTTTTTTTTTTTATTTTATTTTTACAATAATTTGAAATCATACATACATCTCGTTCAAGAACCGGAATTTTGTCATTTCACATGAAACATTCATTCTTAAATCTTCAATATAGATACATCACACAATTCATTACAATCACATACATACATATATATAGCAACAATTTATAAAAACGTTTATCACTGAACTAGATGTATAGAGGCGCTTAATGGTTTCAATGATAATTTAGACTTCACATATGAAAAAGAAATAAATAATAACATCCGTTTTTTGGATATTAAAATTGTCAGAGTTGAGGAACGTTTGAGGACAGACCTGTATGTGAAAGATTCAAAAACAAATAGAATGTTGAACTTTAAATCAATACAGCCACTTCAGCATAAGATTAGTTTAATATATGGAGAAATAGGTAGATTGGATAGAATATGTGATGAGAGCTACAGAGACATAAGATTGATTGATTTGCAAAAGAAATGTGAAAGCAATGGATATTCGAAACAATTTTTCAATAAAGTTCTAACTAAATATAGAAAAAATAAATTAGTAACGGAAGTGATTAAAAAAGAAGATAAAATTATTAAAGGCTCCATCCCATATATTCATGATTTATCTGCGAAAATCTTGAGAATTCTGAATAATAATGACATAAAATTAGTACACAGTGTTGGCAGGCCACTCATGAACATATTCAATAATAAGACTCATCTTGAAAAACTTGATAAAATGGGGGTTGTTTATGAGATAGTTTGTGATTCATGTAAAAAAGATAAAAAAACACACAAATATATAGGTGAGACTTCAAGACATTTGAGACAAAGAATTAAAGAACATATTTCATCGATTAATGGAAATAAATTGGTCTCCGCGTTATCCATTCATGCTATTGACAACGAGCATAGTTTCAATTTTGAAGGAGTAAAGATACTAGATTATGAGAAAAATTGGACCAAGAGAAAAATAAAAGAATCTCTTTATATATTGAAGGATATCGATAATTGTGTAAATTTCAAAATGGATTCGGAAAACATATCAGAATGTTATAGTCTCATTGTGTCATTGTTGTGAGAATATTGATTTGATTTAGTGTGTTGATTAAACATGTATTGATTTTATAAGAAAAATGTAATAGGGAGATGTGTATTTTGATATTTCATTAATAAAAAATTAAAAATAAAGAATAAATTTAACTTATAATGTGTTTCTAGAATGGATTATTTATAATGGGTTTTTTAATTGTATAATAATTGACGATGCAATGAGATAATTAGGAAAAAAAATAAAATTGAAAATAATATTTAATATAATCATTAATTCAAAATAGTTTCTAGTTCAGTGATAAACGTTTTTATAAATTGTTGCTATATATATGTATGTGTGTGATTGTAATAAATTGTGTGATGTATCTATATTGAAGATTTAAGAATGAATGTTTCATGTGAAATGACAAATTCCGGTTCTTGAACGAGATGTATGTATGATTTCAAATTATTGTAAAAATAAAATAAAAAAAAAAAAATTGTATTATATAATTCTCTATAAAAAGAAAAAATGTAAATAAATGTTTTCATTTCAATTTTTAGAACTACTGAGGATGGTCGACCAGTGGTGACCGAAACTGTATAGTTATCAATTAAATAATTCTAATAGTTATTAAAATTATTGTTTTATTATATTTGTGACAAAACCAACCCTTCAATTTAATGAAAAATTTCAATCTAAATATAGTTTTATGTAAAGAAATCAAACTGAATTATATTTAATATATTAGAAGAAATTTTCTCTTTGGAGAATGACGGACTTGTAGAAATTTTAATTGAGAAATGATGGAAAAATAATCTAATAAATAATTACAAACATTATTATATATTAGAATTTGCAAATTTAATTAATTAAATGTATTTTTCTATAAAATAATTTATTAGAATATCAATTTCATTCTCTTAAAAAATCCGACAATTCGAAGGATCGTACTTCCTTCTTCAGGATTTAAAAGGGTTAGTTAATTTAGTTAACTTTAATTCAAATAAGACTCAATGTTGTCTAATTTCTAGGCGCGAAAATAGAGATTTCCCTGATATTCACTTCGATTCGAATACCCTGAAAATGTGTGACAGCCTATCCATATTGGGCGTCTCTGTCGCATCTGACCTGCATGCTTTGCACGCAGCACACGTTTTGCCGACTCCCAACACTCTTTCGCGGTCAAATTGGAAAAGTTCCGGACCACTTCATTCGCGAATACATATATCCCCATGACTTCAAGGAACTGGAACTCTCTTCCAGCCTCTATCTTTCCCAGCACCTATGATCTTCAAACCTTCAAAACCAGGGTGCATAGACACTTATGTCTACCGCCTCTCTCACTTAATCAACTTTCCCTTCTCTTCGGTAATGCAAGGGTCTTTCGAGATCCATAGGGGCTACATCTTTACTGGTGCACCCCTTCTTGCATTCGATTGCATTAAAAAAAAAAAAAAGGGTCAACGAAAGAAACTCTGTGTATATTAATATTATTTTTAATTGAAATTACATTCAAAACTTTGTGGCCAGTGATACGTCTTGATGATGGCCATAGCGGGTGTAAACGTTGGTAAAAATATAAATTAAGTTTTATTTCAATTTTATTTTATTTTGTCTGCGATTAAAAATCGACCTTTTTACCTGAATTTAAAATTAAAAATCATATTAATGTATCGCTTTTAACTAAATCAAAAAACTACCGAGCATTGCTCGGTGTTCCAACCTTCCGTCCATCAATTTTTGAACTTCATCAGGCTCAATGATTACAAATAATTTTTATCTTTAAAGATTTACTTATATTAGAGTTGCTTAAGGATCAGAACCGCTAAATTAATATAATATAATATCATATGGGCTTATCTCAAATTATTAAATGAGCAATTCTTGTATCTATTTAGTTATGTAAAATTGGTTTCTCGAGGAGGGTTTCCCTTTTTGATATGGAACTCAAACAAATTAATAAAAAAATAAAATTGAAAAATTGAACATTAAAACTAATGGTCAGAATTGAACACTTATTTTATTTTTACATCGAGCTCTTTATGCCACTAAGCCAATTTTTGTGGATTTGTTTTGCCATTTATTACTGTTTGAAACAAATAAAATTGTTCCGTAGTATAAATTATAAAATATACATAAACAACTTTATTGATCCAAATCTACAAAATATTTCTTTATTAACTTAGCATAAATAATAATTTGGATTACATTTTGAGTGCGCCTGTATTTAGGCAACCGATTTCGCAAGGAAAAATGAAAGCTGCGTTAAAGCTAGGCGAGTCCACATTCTCTTAAAAATGTCGTCCATTCAGAGGATCGCGATCCTCTAAATCAAGGGCATCGTCCCTCCTTCTTCAGGGTTTAAAATAGTTCAATGAAAGAACCTCCGTGTATATTAATATTATTTTTAATTACAATTAAATTGAAAACTTTGTGCACATCAATGTACCGATGACAGCTGGAACGGGTCAAAACATTGACAAAAAATTAATTAAATTTTATTTAATTCTGTCTCAAAATTAAAATAGATCTTTTTACCTGAATTTGAAATGAAAAATAATATTAATATATCGCTTTTAACTAAAACAAAAAAATTACTAGTCAACGTTCGGGTCGCCGGGTACTAGAATATAAATTCGGAGAAAAATCGGATTCTAAAATATGTATGAGAGAAAATAGATTCATTATTATTATTTTGATAGCTAATATAATCACTAGTTCAACTTTTCTCTAGCACTTTGTGATGATATAAGGCGGCATGACCCCCCCCCATTCATTTAATGTGCAACTTCGTTGCCGAGCTTATGTTTTTCAGAATAATTTAAGTATTCTACAGTTGGCAGCCTGTAGCCTGGCTTGTTGAGCTGCTAATGTCAGGTCCGCTGCCAGCAGGCTGGAGTGGCTACAAATCAGTAGAGAAGGAGCTGAAGTCTTGAGCAGACCTACGGACCGCCTGCGCAATACTCTCTACTTTCGCCATCTTTCGCTTGCTTTCTTTCACTCAGCCTTCATCTTCTTTCAGAGCTTATCGAAGCGATTCGTTATTTAATTTTATATATATATATATTTTTTTATATAACTTCTACATTGGCCCTGCCAGCAAATATTTCTTTTATTAATATTTTCTTATGGTATTTATTTAAATATATCATTTCTTTCACCTTTAATTTATTTTTATTATATTAAACGTGCCTGGCAGGTTTAACCCTTGAACCGCATTTTCTTTTATATTTACAATTTTAATTATTTTTTTCTATTAATAAATAGTTTTTTTCCAAATTTTGTTCTATTTTTATTTATTCAGAGTGTTACCATTATACACACCTGACCAATTTAGATTATAGGGCTCTCCTAAAGTCACATAAAGCCCTTAAATCCCAACATGGAGGTCCCACACCGAGATTTGAAAAGCCCTAAGGAGGGTGAAGGGTATAATTGAGTGAGAGAAAGTCTTTTTGTTTTTTTCGTTTAATTTTTATTTTTTTAGTGAATTTTTTTCATTAAATTTTCCTTGAGAAAAGAAATTAATTCTTTTTAATTTTTTAGAGAACCATCAGACTTTTTACAATGCCAGGAGACACAGAATTAATAGAAGGTCAGGAACCATTGGCGCATTCCACCAGGTTGGAAATACAAGCCGAACCAATCAACCAGGCACAGATAGCAACGGCCACTGCTGAATTCCCGAGCCTTTCATCAGATAGCGGTCCGGAAGTGCAGCCGCAGACACCGGTGAGTACTGCACCGTTTGACATGGCGCAAATGATGGCACTAATAGAGAGAATGAACGAGAGACAGATGGAGAAAATGGAGAGTAATAATAGAGACAATAGGGAACAAATGGGAGAAGTGCGCAGGGACATGAGCAATAACAGTAGAGACAGTAGGGAACAAATGGGAGAAATGAGCAATAAAATGGATAGCGTCAAAAAGGAAATAAATAGTAAAATAGATGGTGGAAATAAGGAAATAAATGATAGAATGGATAGAGTAGACGGTAACAATAGAGAGTTGAATCACAAGATGGACGGAGTGAACAGTAGAATGGAGGAAATGATTAAGAAAATGGACGACCGGTGTATAAGGCTGGGTATAAGTATAAGGGAGCATGACGTAAAGAAAATCGAGATAGGCACATCTGGGGAAATATGGGAAACCACAGATGAAATCATTATAGACAGCCCAAGAATAGAGACGGCGGTTGCAGTCTGTGACCAGGATGGGTTACAAATGTTCCAGGATAAGGTAGAAGTATTCTACACAGAATTTCACCATCCTGAAGTCATCAAAAATCCCCCACCTGAAAAACTGATTAAATTCCCATTGGAAGTTGTAGAGGTCAGACCCTCTATCAAGCCTCAAAAACAAGGATTGAGGGAGATCCTTGAGGTGGTCCGGGGCGAAATACTTTTAATTTGCAAAGTAACTAAGCCCGGAAAATTCAAAGAACCGTTTGGAGCTCACGGTATTAAATCTACCGTGCTGACAAATCTTGACAAATTATCGCGATCCCTAGGCCAAATCAGTCTAGGACTCTTGTCGCCATATCAAGGGCAAAGCCAGTGTGAAAAAGTCCGAAATAGGATCCCTATTTCCCCGCCCAATTTTCAGTCAGGCTTAGACAGATATCGGCCACTGGAAGAATTAAACTTTAGCCCGGAGCAGTAGTTAAGAATAGCTAACTCACAAACTATGTGTTAATTCCACATAGGGGCTTGTTCCAGTTGAATTCTATCTCTTAATTCTCCCCCCCTTAACCTTCAGTTCTTTTTATAATTTTTTCCTAATTTTTTTATTTTTTGTTGTAAATAGTTGTATATTTTTTTGTAAATTTTTTTGTAAATTTTCTTATTAATTTATTTCATTAAATTTCTTATCAAAATGAGAAAATTTCATTAGTCTGTCTGTCTATTCAGTAAATTATTTAAGTCCGTCGGGAAGTCCAATCATTTTTTTATTATGAAACAAAGAAATTCTTTCTTTTGCTAAAGTCGTTTTGTCTTAATTAAAGTAATTTTTCTTAAAATTGTCATTTAATTAGAGTAATAATTGTTGCATTTAAAATCAATTAAGTTTTTTTATCTAATCTTGAAATAGTTCGAAAATAAAATTTAAAATCTGTCTGTCATTAAATTATTAAAATCATTGAAATTCCGCTAAATAATTTTGTCAATTAAGTCCGATAAGTCTTCTTAATTATTTTTTTGATTAAATTTGAAATCATTTAATAGTAATTATTATCGCTAATAGATCATTAGCATCGATTAATTAGAGAGGCAAATCTATAGATAAAAAGATAATCCTTAATCCTCTCTCTCTTAATCGTTTTGTAAATTCAATTTAAATTGATTATTAGTTCAATTTGATTTAATTTGGCGTTAATTATTTAAAAACACAATCTATTTTTAAAATGATTTTGTTTGTTTTTTTTAGTCTGTCGGTCTGTCTAAAATGAAATTTCTTGTCTTTTTATTTTTTTATTAAATAATAATTATTTGCTACCTGGTCTGGCAAATCAGTTATTTGCTATTGACTTTGTTTAAACAGAAAAATAGCGATTCGGTGTGTAAACCCCCCCCCCCCCCATCTTCAGCCATGATATTTTCAAAGAGTAATTCTATTTACTGTAAACCACTCTCATATTTGAACCGGCGTTTTGTTCCCTCTTGGGGCCATTTATTTCTTTATTGTCTTTGGGTTCAGGGTCCAATATATCATTCTCTCTCTTTATCTTGATGATTCAAATCAATTGTAATCGGCATTTAATTTATTATTATTAATGCGAATGAATCATAACACGGACCCACTAGGTTATTTTCTGATGATAAAACTTATTGGTTATTTTTTTTATATATATATAAATATTATCCAACCTTTGGCCATTGCCTAAGTTCATTGTCGAGTTTTTTTGCTGACCCTATTAAGTCACAATTACTCGAACCAAAATTGAATTGTAGATTTTTCTAATTCAGAAATTATTATTGATAACATTTATTTGTTTAACAGCTATTCCTTGCGATCCTTCTCTATGAACTATTAGTCGTTGAGCTCTGTTCCTTAAATTGTAACAGGAAGGTCCTTTCTTCGGTATTTTCTATCGATAGAATTTTTTATGGTTAGTTTATTCACCATTCTCTCTGATCTTTGAGTTTTTTTTATTCTGTTACCTTTAGTAGTAACGTGATTTTTATTAACCAATGGAATTTATTACATTCTTGTGCCATCCTATGGACATTTTTTTAGTTCTCTAAGTGCCAAAAACCGGTTGCCTGTCAAAAGTGAGTGCAAGGTCTGGGCCCTATCTGGAGAATTTTTTGGTGCCTAGTGGCTTGTTGTGGTCTGTGACTGGTTTGTATGTTTGTTATAATGGTAAAATTTAAAGCCCCTGAGGCTCGTTGAATTGTTTGTTTTTTTGAAGACCTTAAGCGCCGATGGTCGCGAATAATTATTTTATTAATTATTGTTTTATTTTATTTTTTAGTTTTTTTATATATATTCTTATATGAATATTTAAGCCGCGTAAAAAACGCGAGAGAGTGACGTGATGGCGTGCGGGAGTCTGGTCGAGGATTCAGAGGAAAGACGCTATAAGGATCCTTGTCCGCCGGACCTAAGTAGTATAATGTTGCAGTTTGCCTAAACATTAATTTTTTTGTTTAATTAATTTTTTATTTTTTTAGTCAAAGCCAATTTTGGTCCCTTCGTAAAAATGTAGAGAAACATTGGAGGCTCATGCTGTGTGGCTGATGGGGACGTGGCTGGACTTTGAGGCCAGTTCTGAAGGACCTGCCTCTGCGGTCGTCTGTCACTGGCTTATGTTGGATTGTGAGATTTTTGTAGTAATTTCCCCCCCCCCTTTTTTTGCATTGATTTCTGTGTGGCAGGTTTAATGGGCGGCTAAGTCCGCGGGGCATAGACCCATTGTTTTTTTCTGTGTGGCAGGTTAATGGGCGGCTAAGTCCGCGGGGCATAGACCCATGGTTTTTTTCTTCTGTGTGGCAGGTTAATGGGCGGCTAAGTCCGCGGGGCATAGACCCATTGTTTTTCTTGAGGAATGAGCCGACTGCTACCCACCGATGCAATTTCCGGACAATTGGGAGCGGGCCATTCACTCTAAGAAGTGAGCCAGGCTGTGTGCCTGATGGTAGTGGTTTGTAGAGGAATGAGCCGACAGTGACCCGCCGTGGCAATTCCCGGACAATTGGGCACGGGCCATTCCCTCTCTGTGTTGAGCCGGGCTGTGTGCCCGATGAATTGTAAGTTTCTTAAGAATTGGGTTGGATGGAAGACGTTGGGGTTGGCCACCACGGGGTCTGAAACGGCTGCCCAGCATCCCCTCCGGCTCCCATTTAACCGCGACTAGTTCAGAGGACTGCTAGTAACCGCTTTGAAGGTTTCAGAGGCCTCAAGGTAGGACAAAGCGCTCTGAACAGTCATTAAATTTCCCCTTGTAAGCAAATAATCTCTCACTCCCACGTTACAGCCGTGGCGGTGCGCTCGCCTTGGTTTGTCCCGATGTTACTGGAAGATCAGGAAAGCTTCGTTCCTATCTGACACCCAGACATGGACATCCAATGCCTATGCATTTATTTGTTTATTTTTTTATTTTTATTGTTTAATGGTAATTGTAGCATCAGTACAGTAAATTCATTGTAACAGTATACTGTGCGGGTGCTGGCCGATGATATTCGGTCCTGGAGTCGGAAGCATTAAACTTGTCACCTTCTTAAGTGGTTCCAATTTTAATGTTTCTGGCCGGGGGGATGTAATGATATAAGGGGCAGACCCCCCCCCCCCATTCATTTAATGTGCAACTTCGTTGCCGAGTTTATGTTTTTCAGAATAATTAAAGCATTCTACAGTTGGCAGCCTGGAGACTGGCTCTGAGCGTTGCTAATCTCAGGTCCGCTGCCAGTCAGCCTGAGAGGCGACAATCTATTCATTCAGTAGAGAAGGAGCTGAAGTCTTGAGCAGACCTACGGACCGCCTACGCAATACTCTCTACTTTCGCCATCTTTCGCTTGCTTTCTTTCACTCAGCCTTCATCTTCTTTCAGAGCTTATCGAAGCGATTCGTTATTTAATTTTATATATATATATTTTTTTATATAACTTCTACATTGGCCCTGCCAGCAAATATTTCTTTTATTAATATTTTCTTATGGTATTTATTTAAATATATCATTTCTTTCACCTTTAATTTATTTTTATTATATTAAACGTGCCTGGCAGGTTTAACCCTTGAACCGCATTTTCTTTTATATTTACAATTTTAATTATTTTTTTCTATTAATAAATAGTTTTTTTCCAAATTTTGTTCTATTTTTATTTATTCAGAGTGTTACCATTATACACACCTGACCAATTTAGATTATAGGGCTCTCCTAAAGTCGCATAAAGCCCTTTAAATCCCAACAACTTGTATTCAGAAATTGATTAAGCTGAAACTAATAGCACAAAACCCCAAAAGCCCCACGGGCGCCACAAATGATACTAGAGCAATCGCATGCACCCAGGTCAACTTTTTTTTATGATAATGATAAGAGAAGGAGTTACACCAAAAAGGTGCAACCCCTAAAGACCATCGTGAAAAGAAGAAGAAAGAATTTTATGGGTTGGGCGGGGATCGAAGTTATCTGTGGATACGGGTCTTAAATAGCTGAAGGTTACAAGTCGCGGGAAAGATGATGGCAGGGAACGAATTTCAGTCTCTGGAGG
>JALMQS010000418.1:122845-206066 GCA_024734495.1 Forficula auricularia
TATAGTTCGAACCCAATTGAAATTATGTGTTTGATGACTGTTTCTGCCAGTATGCCCCGTCAGAGAGAGAAGCTAAGAGGACCCCTGCATAAGTGGGGAACTCAATTTCTTTTCTAATTTTAAAAAATAGTCGGTCTATTTTATGCCTCCGAAGCTCACAGCCTAAACAGAAAAAACTTTAAAAACATTATAAATAAATATACATATTTAACATATACATTATTAACTAGGTGAAGCCTTGGCCTTCGGCCCGGCGTCACCTAGCCTCTGGCGGGGAGCGTCTCGTTTTATGGTTAAAATTTATATAGATAATAGCTGACCCGATGTTTTAAATATATTTAAAAAATAATCATAGTTTTGAAAATAAATTGAAAATGAAAATAATTATAGAATAGGTATTAAAACAGTAAATGAATTATATATTACTTGTCAAAATTGTTCCCTTAACCAAAAATAATATTGACAGTTGACAGATTTCCAAAAAGCTATTATCGGCCATCTTGTTTGTTTGTTTTTACGCTCCAGAGAGGCGCTGGCGATGTTTCCTCGAAAAAAATATTTTTTACATGCCACAGGTGTGATATCTATAAAAACACTATATACCATATAAAACACTCGTGTATTTGAATGGAATGTTGTGTGAAAATTTCAATGAAATCGGTGAAGAACTTTCGGAGATCCTTCAACGTTTCACTTAAGCGTAACAGTACATTTTTATTTATATGGATATTAATTATTATTATTTTTTTTAATAAACAGTATGTTAAAAAATAAAGTCTAAAATAGTAACTAAATAGGGAATAGAAAATCGATATATAAATTTCATAAATTTATAGACATAATCTTTAATTGTTATTTAAGAAGAAATGTGTCCATTCTTATTATAATTAGGAGTACCTTTAATTTGAAGACTAATGTGAACGATTAAAATGAAGCTGTGTTAGATTATTATTAATCCGTCTCACGTAGAGCTTAAATTGACATCGAGGTTGTTGAAATGTACCGAAATCGACAATTAATTTAATCGTTGTAGTGTAGGTGTTGCTCCGCTTTAAGTCCTTACAGCCACTCACTGGCTTATCCATAACAAACACACAATTAGTTATTGGATAAAAAATGTTTCACCAAGTACCAACACCAAATTCCTTAAAAACCAAACAATTACTTTATGATCTTGAAATGGATAATGATTAATTTGAACACCAAAAGCTATGGAGGAATTTTTTTATTCAAGATCATTTCTAAACTGCCCCCTCCCACTTTGAAAGGTTAGTTTTTGCATTTTTAATTTCTGGTATCCCACTGATTATTATTATTTTTTTTAAAGGGCCCCCACATCCTCCAGAAGAAATCAATAAGATGGGCATTATTATTAGCCGTCACGATACATCTGGCAATCGGCGATAGCAGTCCGGGTCGCTCTGAATAAAACTCTCGAACCGTCTCAAACCAGGGCGAGGCACTCTGTAAAAGATATCCAACCCTGGGATCGCCAGTATACAAAATTCGGTTGAGTTTGCTCCAAGAGCCTAGATTTTCATTTTTTGACCCCTTCCCGCCTCCCCCATTTGGAATGTTTGTTTTTGCATTTTAGTGTTCTAGGGGCCCACTGATTACGTATACAAAATTTGGTTGGGTTTGCTCAAATGACCTAGATTTTTATTTTTTGAGCTCCCCCCTAATTTTGGCGCCAGAAATTTTTTTTACGTATTCTAGGTTTATTTTATAGTATACTTCATTTGAATAGTTTGAAAAAAATATTATAATTTTAAATTTTAACCCCCCTCCGCCCCTTTAATTTTGGGTCGATATGCACCAAAACCTAATCAGCTCTTGATCTCTCAATGCACCAAAACTACATGTGAAATTTGGTTTTGATATTCACACAAGTTTTCGAGCTAGGACATCCACAAAAGCTGGTAACGCGCAGTTTAACAGAATAACAGACAAACTAACAGACATTTTGACAAAACAATTATTATCTCGAAAAATAAAATTTTTTCGATGTTCACTTATTAGAGCTTTTTTGTAGAACAAAAAGCTATGGTTTCGCTGAATTTTTTAATCAAAATAATTTCAGCCGTTTTTGAGATCTTTCGAAAAAAAGAAGCAAAAAAAAACAACACTTTTTTCATGCACGATTACAACACTTGACCATACTCTGTATGGTAAAGTAAAAATCCGAAGAGTACATAAAGTTTCAAAAACAAGATTAAAAATTTTCTTCTCAAACGGACAATCCGACTACATAGCCGATACCTAGTATTTATAAAAATTAATAAAAATGTTGTACGTATTTGATATTTGTAATATAGGTAATAAAATACTGAAAGTTGCAAGCAGCGGGGGTAGGGGGTCGCGAATTTTTTTTCATACTAGGGGGTCGCGTCATGAAAAAGGTTGAAAAACTCTGATCTATAGGAATCTTATTTTTAAAATATTTCTTTTAAATAGTCATCTACACGAGGGCGGATCCAGCAATCAAGTAAGGGGGGTCATATATGAGTAGTCGAGGTCTAGTCAGACAGGGTCCAATTCGACTACAATAATGAAAAAACTTTTTCGCCATTGGTTGAAAATGGATCGAGACCAGGTCACTCTATCCGAATACGAAACGGCTAAATTAGAAAAGTGCAGGACCACTTCATTCGCCAATACGTACCATATATCCCCATGACTTCAAGGAACTGGAATTCTCTCCCAGCCTCCATCTTTCCCAGCACTTATAATCTTCAAACCTTCAAAACCCTAGTGCATAAACACCTACGTCTCCACCCTTTCACTTAATCAACTTTTCCTTCTCTTTGGTAATGCAAGGGTCTTTCGAGATCCATAGGTGCTGCATCTTTACTGGTGCGGCCCTTCTTTGCATTCGATTGTATTAAAAAAAAAACAAAAATAAAAATAAAATAATAAGCTGACGTGATCTGATGTGGCCATCCACTTGACTTTACCATACAACCTGGCCCCTAAAATTATTTATAATCATGTAGGGGGGGGGGTTAGTTTTTGCATTTTTATACTTCTGGGGTCCCACTGATTATGTATACAAAATTTGGTTGAGTTTGGTAAATGGCCACAATTTTCATTTTTTGACCCTACACTACCCTCTCCCATTTTGGGCGGTTAGTTTTTGCATTTTTAGACTTCTGGGGGTCCACTGATTATGTATACAAAATTTGGTTGAGTTTGCTCGAACGGCCTAGATTTTTAATTTTCAACCCCCTCCACCCCCCCCCCCTAATTTTGGGTCGATATGCAATCTTTTCAAAATCTAATCAGCTCTTAATCTCAATGGACCAAAATCCGCGTGTGAAATTCGGTTTTGATATTCACACTAGTTTCTGAGCTAGCTTGCTCCACGAAAATTTGGTAATGCTCAGACAACCAGACAGACTAACATGCATTTTTGACAAAACAATTATTATCTCGAAAAATATAATTTTTTTCGATGTTCAGTTATTAGAGCTTTTTTGTAGAGCGAAATGCCATGTTTTCGCTCAATTTTTTTAATCAAAATAGTTTAAGCCGTTTTGAGATATTTCGAAAAAAAAGATGGAAAAAAACCACTTTTTCATTCACGATTACAATACTTGACCATACCTCTGTATGGAAAAAGTAAAAACAAAAAAAACGGTACACATAATTTTGGGTCTAATTTTCGTCGAGTCTTGCAGAGGTAAGATGCATTCATTATTTTAACATTTAATCACTAGCTTAATTTAGACTAAGTGTAAGAGTGACGAGATATAACTACATAGTTCTTTTAAGAGCTCTACTTCTTATTTTAAAAAGGTATTTTTCTTTTTTCTTTTTTTTTTAATTCTAAATTTAAAGATTTAATAAACACAAATAAAATAATACAAAATGTATTTATATTTTAACATTGCGACTTTACTCGTATATATTACAAAACTAGAAATTCTCTGAAACGAATTCAATTTAATCATGAATTGATCATGATCATATCTATCTATCTATGTTTATTTGTAACATAACAATTAATCATTCTCAAAAATTGTACTTGCAAATAAAACGAATTTTTTTTCAATTTTTCCAAAAAAATTTTTTATTGTCTAAGTTGACCTGATTTTTTTTTTGAGAAAAAGTGAAAAAAAATTTCGTTTTATTTACAATTTCAATTTTTTTAATTATGCAAGGTTGAGGAAGAGAATTATTAATTGTGATGTTATAAAATGTTACAATCAAGAATATTTCAATTTTGGATATATTTATTTGTTAAAGAACATTGTATCTGTAAGGCCATCCCCTCTTTAATGTACAGGGTGATTCAATATGGAGTGACGCAGATACCATGCATCTCAGGAACTAATAATCGTAGAAGTTTGGGAAAAAATCCTTCAGAGAAAATCGACCAAGAAAAATTGCTGGAAATATTTTTTTAAGTTCATACGTCCACCGCTAGGTGGCTAAGTAAATAACTCGATCGTATAAAAACACGCAATTTTCTCAAAATTTTCCAATATAGTAGTTTAGAAATGAATGCATCCTCCCCGTTGCAATGCCACCATAATAAATCCATCCTTTTTGATAAGCAAATTACTTTTTGAAGCGAATAAGGACGTAAAATAAAGGGCGGGAGGGGATGCTAAGCTTTATCGGACTGCTAGTAGTCTATTAACCCAAAGTTTGACTCTAACAAGGAAATTTTGTTAGCTGGGGGTCTGAGTTCAAGAAAAAGGAAGGATTTGGAGCAAGACAAACGAAAAAGCAGACCAATGCCGGAGTCTCAGTTCTGCCACTCGCCGCCTCTGCATATCTCAAAGAGAACGTGCTTTATAAAGATTAACTAGCTTTATTGGTAATTTTCCTCCAAAATCTCCAAATGGAACCGTTATAATTATTTTATTAGATTCAGAAAGTCAGATCAAATTTGCACAAAACCATGTTTCAAACCTCCATGTCGATATCTTTTCCGTTTGACTGAACAGTCATATTGCATACTGAAGAATATTTTATTAACGAATTTATCAGAAGAAACAAAGAGAGGTAATTGAGTTTGCAATTTTTGCCAAGTTTCGAAGTCACATGCCATGGACAAATGAAAACAGTTTGAAACTTTGTTCTTAGTTTGATCAACTAGTCGCGAAAACAATGATAGTAACATAACAAACAATAAAAAATAAACAAATTATCAACGATTAAACATCTTGTTTGTGAAAATGCTGCTTACCGTAGGCAAAACTGTCACAATCCAGTCTTTCACGGCCTCCCAAGAACATTAGACATTTTTGAGTATCTAATACTCATTCCAAAGCATGAAGCGACACAGAGAAGCAGTTATTATCAGTTATTGTTGTGATTAAATGAAAATAAGGAACAAAGTTTTAAACTGTTTTTTTTGTTGCACCATAGGCATGCTTGACTACGCAGCTTCACAAAAAATTTGAAAACCTATCAATTACCTATTTAGTTTCTTTAATAAATTCGTTAATAAAATATTCTTTAAGCAATAACTGTCAGCAAACGAAGAGATATCGACATGCGGTTTGAACATATATACGGTTGCAAATTTGATCTACTTTCTGAATTTAATAAAATGATTATACGGTTCCATTTAAGATTTTGGAGCAAAATTAATAAAACGCTTAACTTTATAAAACACGCCCCTTAGCGAGGGCGGCAAGAAGTAGAATGGCATGGATGGTTTTTTATTTTATTCAGCAAACCTTCCTTTCTTGAACCAGACCTTGTTAACAAAATTCCGTTAAGTCAAACTTAAGTTATAGATACTTCAGTCCATAAAAGTTTAGCATCCCCTCCCGCCTTTATTTTTCGTCCTACAATAAAAAGTCATTTATCAAAAAGATGGACTATTATCGTGGCATTAACGTGAGTGTATTCATTTCTAAACTTATATTGGAAAATTTTTGAGAAAATTGCATTTTTTATACGATCGAAGCTATTTAGCCACCTAGCGGTGGACCTATGAACTTAAAAAATATTTTCAGCAATTTTTCTTGGTCGATTTTCTCTGAAGGATTTTTTCCCAAACTTCTACGATTATTAGTTCCTGAGATACGGTACCTCGTCACCCTTATTGAATCACCCGGTACATATAACACAAAAATTAATCAATATGATACAAAAACAAAATAAGAAAAGAAAAAGCTAATAAAACATGACCCCCCCCCCCTGATCCGCCCTTGCATCTACAGGTGCATGAACAATTACTGGTACTCATTTTTTAATTTTAGTGTTCATTAAACCAACACTGTGATAATTTTTTTATATAGGTGTATTTTTTGTTAATCTAGGACCTAAACTAGAATTTAGCTAACTTTAGAGGGCTACGAACTCTGGCCTCCTGCTTATGGAGTACGCAAGCCAATTCACCTCTCAAAATTAATAATAAAAGTTAATTAAATTAAGAGTATTTATTTATTGGCAATTAGTTTTTGAAAGACGTAAATTGAAAAAAATGAGCTACTCGAGATGTTATCTTATGGTCTTTAGATTCCTAAATCTCATTAAATTAATAAAACTCTAATTAAAAAGAAAACAAAAAAAATTATATGATATAGAGAATATAGGGGGAGGGGAGTCTGGTTGTCCGAGCTGCGGCTAACGCAGGCTGGCCCCGCTTCAGCATCGCTTGATGACGATGTTCAAGCAGGAGGAGCCGGGGTTCGATCCTGGCTAGCATATAAAATTTCTACCGGCTAAAACTCGGCTCCCTCATTAACCCTACTAACACTGTGTACTGATGTGATGCTCTCAAAATGGGCTTTACAGCACCGAGTGACAATAAATAAATAAAAAAAAGAGAATATAGGTGTATGTGAAGGTAAAAAAAAAAATAATAAAAATCCTAAAAACACCGGAAGTGAAAGAGTACTTTCAAATGAAGACTTAAACGCAAATTCCCTTGATGATGACTTGCTATACAGGGTGGGGCATAAAGTTCTACCACATTTTGGAAGAGGTAAAACAAATGAAAAAATTTAATTAGAAAAAACTGAATATATTTTTGAAAAAGAACATAAAATAATTTTTTTTTAAATGTGTTTTAAACATTATATCAGGCAAAAAAAAAGAAGGGGGGGGGTAAAAAATGAAAACTTTAGCCCTTTCGAACAAACTCAACCAAATTTTGTATACGTATTCTGTGGACCCTCCAGAAGGCTAGAAATTCAAAAACTAAGCACCTCAAAATTGGAGGGGGGGGGGGGTCAAAAATGAAAAATTCTAACCTTTTCGGCCGAACTCAACTAAATTTTATATACATATATGTGGACCCCCAGAAAGGCAAGAACTACAAAAACTAACCACCAAAAAATAAGGGGAGACTAGCTCTTTCTGGATCAAACTCAACCAAATTTTGTATACATAGTTTTGGTCCGAAAGAGCTAGAATTTTCATTTTTGACCTTTCCCCCATTTGGGTGGTTAGTTTTTGCATTCCTAGTCTTCTGGGGGTCCACAGAATATGTATACAAGGTCAGGTTTGAGTTTAGTCGAAAGTACTAGAATTTTCATGTTTGACCCCCCCCCCCCCCCTTTTTTTTGACTGATATAATATTTAAAATATATTAAAAAAAAAAAAATAGCTGGAGGTTCTTTTTATAAATGTATTCAGTTTTTTTCTTTAGTTAAATTTTTTTCATTTTTTTATACCTCTTTCAAAATGTGGTAGATCTTTATGCCCCAACTCTGTACTATCGCGCTTGGGTCAAAACCAAAACTTCGGACTGAATACTCTTTGCTGATGACGCTTCTCTTGGCTTGGAAATTTCAACCCGTAGTATGCGTTGGCCTATTGGAATTCTTTTCGACTTGCAGTCAAAAATTGTTAAATCAATTAGAATGTTGGTGGTTAGTATGTTAAATGGACTATAGGGGCATAGGGGATGGATGTCGGGCGCCATGCCTCTGCTCCGGGATCGAACCCGAGGGCTAATGTGTTGGCGATCGGCGGGACCACCCTCAAGGACTCTAAGGGCGATGTTGATTCTTGAGATTGGAAGCCAGCCAAGTACGAAAAGAGAGTCCGCCACGGGGGCGTGGGCTACCAAATACAGGCCCAACTTGTTTATTTGGTTAGGAAAAACTGGATAACGCCCCAAGGAAACAACTCAGAACCCTAAGCCTCCATTATGTATATATATACTATTGTGCTTTAGGTCTGTTGCTAAACATAAATATTCGATAATAAGTTTTACCTGCTGTAAGCTCATATATAATTATTAAGAAGTTGTTGAAAAAAGGAAGGATAAAATTTGACAAAAGATAAAAAAATAAATTGACACGTTCTGATGTGGCCATTCACTTGACTTTACCATACACTCTGGCCTCTTTCTTATATTTAATATTTAATAAAATTATTCATAATCATGTAGGAGGGGTGGGTTAGTTTTTGCATTTTTAGACTTCTGGGAGCCTACTGATTATGTATACAAAATTTGGTTGAGTTTGCTCAAATGGCCTAGATTTTTATTTTTGACCCTCCTCCCAATTTTGGCCACAGAGAAAAAAATCTTTTCCTTATTAATATATATGGATAGGTTCATTTTTTAGTATATTACATTTTTCTTGTTTTTTTTTTTAGTTTGAAAATATTTTTATTTTAATTTTTTAATTCTACCTCTCCCTCTTAATTTTGGATCGATATGCCCCAAAATCTAATCAGTTTTTAATCTCAATGCACGAAAAATACGTGTGAAATTTGGTTTTGATATTCACACTAGTTTTTGAGCTAACTTGTCCATAAAATTTGGTAACGCACGGGCCAACAGATTAACAGACATTTTGACAAAACAGTTAAGTATTATCTCGAAAAATATAATTTTTTCCATGTTTACTTATTAGAGCTTTTTTGTAGACCGAAATGCCATTGTTTAGCCCAATTTTTTTAATCAAAATATTTTTAGCCGTTTTTGAGATATTTCGAAAAAAAGAAGCAAAAAAACCACTCGGACAAAGTAGAGACCGAGGATAGGGAAATCGGTATAGTGGGTTCTATCTCACTCTCTGTCTCAACCTACCTCTATGCTCTTTCTCTTTTCATATCGTTTCACAAAATTTAGTCGTCAATCCCGCTAAAGAATCTTCCACTTCAATATATATATATATATGGCAGAATGTAACTTGTGTATTTTTGAAGGTTAATGTCAATAGAAAAATATGACATAGTGCCAAATCATAGAAATGTATACATACCTCTAGCGAGATCTTTTAGTAAAACTTTTAGCAAATTTCAACTAACACTCCTGGTATAAATAAATAATACCCCAACAGCCCTTTGTGATCAAAATAGAAACAAACGAGTTAATTCTTTTGTTGATAATAATTAAATACAAATTATAATTTTAAACTTGAAATATTATAATCGATAGAAATGCGGATTTTTTGCTTCAGTGGTTGAGTTGTTTATCAAGTGAGAACTTTTCGCTGAAACGCTTCATGGTATCTTTAATGTATACACAATACAGTCCACTTCTTGGAATGGCTTCACAAGTACTTTAAACGACATCGAGTAGGGTGCAAAAAATGAATTCTTATTAGAATATTTCTTCAAAATGTCTAGTCAACCGGTTTCATCCGAAACTTCACTTTTGAACTCCATTTATGTTTATTTAATTACGGTTTTTTTTATTTTGTAAAATATTGAAAAATAATAAAGAGATAACTGAAACCAGAATCAATGCGAGACGCGTCAGATGTCAGTTTTAGAGCTCTCTTCCCAATTAAAAATGTTCAAAGGAATCGTTCCCAGAATTCAACGAAAATTTTTAAAAATGCGTTCGCTTTATTCTCAACCTAGTATTAAATTAAAAACTAAACAAGATTAACTATTTTTTCGTTGTGAAACCTAATGTCATTTTATTCATTAAGTTTGTTCATTGGAAAATTCCTTTGGTATATTTTTAAAATGGGACCAAAACGATCTCTGACGTCCTGCCATTTGCTCCTTGTTTCGGCTATAACTTGATCATTTTTTAATATTTTTCAAAAATAAAACAATTTATATAAAATATATTTATTATAGATTAATATAAAAGACTTTAAAAATTAAGTTTTTATTCTTTAGACACCCTACGGTATTTTCTCTATGACTTCTAATGAGTAGGTTTCTTTTTTTGTATATGCAATTTCTAAAACCTACAACCTGCAATAAAGAGCCAAGTAATGGCTATTATTATTAGAACATGATACAAATAAATTGAAATACGACATTTATACAAAACATTAATTAAATTCAGGAAAACAATCCAAAACAATAGAAGGACATAACAATTGATTAATTTATAATAAATGATCTAGCCCTAAAGAGCTCCAGGAAGCTAATCAAATTATTTCATTGATCTAAATTGCATGGAGCTAAAGAATATTATTTATTAATTTCAATTCAATTTTTAAAATTTGCATTTCTATTGAAACAAGAAAAAAATTCTATGGATTATTTTTTAAATTCCTTTTGGAGAATTTGAAATTATTCATATGTTATTTTTTTTATAGGGCCTACATCTCCCCCTAGTAGCCCTCCGATCCTCCCACTCAGGATCCGAGCTGAGTGGGTCAGGGTGTGGCCACAGCAGAACGGTCTGAAACCTTAGTATGCTGCGACCAAGAATAAAATAATAATAATAATATCAATAAAAAAGGAATACCTCATGTCCTTAAAACAATAAAAATAAATAAATAAATACACTGGGAAGAATAAATAAATAAATAATAAAATAAATAAAACAAAAAAATAAATAGTTAGAATTTGTCACTGGGTTTAAAGAAATTGTTGTTAAATTATATTTTTATTTAAGAACTCAACGGGGCCACAGTACCCTTTTTGTAAGGTTAGTAGAGAAGACAATTAGCCCGGTAATAGAATGCTTGCGAAAAATTACATCACATGACAACCCAAGATTGACAACTTACTCGAATAAAAAAACGAATGAGACATTCCAAATCATTGACTTTAAAGGGTTCTAGTTTAATTGATGACTTCTCTGATGTACAAGAAAAAAGTCACAAATTTTACAGGAGATCTTTTCAAAGTCCTTCGATTGACTAGCCGTGGTTGAAAGTAGATAAAAACAAATAATCTAATAATTATATAAAAAAAAACTAAAAAAATTATAGTTGTGACGTTTTTCTTCAAATATACCTATAATCGATAGTTTATGTCAGTGGTTTTTAATCTTATTAATCTGCGACTCAAATTTGAGAAATATGTTCGTGCCGTGATCCCAAAAAGCCAATTTTTCTCACGGTGTCCATTAGCCTTTCTTTTACCTTACATTCGTTTAATATCAACATTTTTTGTTTGGCTTAATACTTTTATACACAAATGTGATAAAATGATTCAAATAAAATTCTTAAAATTTAATTAAAATGAAAAAAATGATTAATAAGAGTTTTATTGCAACAGTTCCTAAAATGAAAGAAAAATCTAAGTTTCATGAAAATAAAAAATAAAAAAACGGATTAATATTTTTCAAATAAACAATTATATTTCAATTTTAAAAAAATTATACTTGTATGTAAATAAAAATGCTCGTATTTATTCTACATATAGCATGTAAAAAACAAGATACCTTATCAATAAGGACATTACTTTATGGATTAGCATTTATTAGAGCTCGTCTTCGGCTGCCTTACGTTCCTACCCACAGCTACAGGAGAGCTCAGCCTCTTAGTAAATCAGCGAGCTGGGAGAAAAACAAGTATGATGATGGTGAGAGAAAATCTCACGCAGCGAGTTCTTCAGGGTTAAATCTCTTTTTAGAGTCGAGGAATAGGCTTTTTGAAATGAAAAATTTGAACATAGGGGAATTGAAAAATATTGTGATGAGACTACCTGTCTACTTTACTAACCATGCACCTTTCCCTCCTGTGTATATGCAATGAATAAATTTTATTTATTTATATATAAAATCTTATTTTAAAGTCAAGGAATAGGTCTTTTGAAATGGAAAATTTAACCGTAGAGGGATTGAAAAATATTATTTTAAGTAGTATAGAGGGTGACTAAGATCTTTTAGGCCCGAAAAGGATAAAATTGATCCGGTCATATAGATGATCTGTCGCTTTGTTTGAAGATTAAGCCATAAGTCAGCTTAACATTCGCATATGTTTGCTAGGCACGAAAAAAAAACAATGTCTAATGATATTCATTTATAATATAAAGGTGATTCTTTTTAAAGGTCGAAATCGCTTGAATGATTAGTGTGTAAATGTGACAGTAAAAGCAAAAAAGTCAAAAAAAATCTGTGTGATGTACTATATATTTATGTAGGTGTAATGGCGCTGTTTTCTGATTGTTCCCGTTTTCCATTACTTGCAATCCCGACTCGCATATTAATAAACAATAGCCCGGTACAAGTTTTAATTATGATTTGGTAAATTTTAATAAACTCTGACTTATGGTTTTCAATTTTTCAATGATTATTTAGAATGAAATGGAACCGTTTAATTAAATTCAAGAATGCATTTGTCAAAGTCAATGAATAACAAAAATGAACAATAAATAGTAGAACAATTGCACCCAGAGTTTTGAGGATGCATAATAAAACAACATTTATTGGGATATCTTAATTGGATAACAAACAAAGTTAATAGGTATCAAATGATTCATTTAATCAGAGGTGGCTTGCTAAATCGAAAAGCTATCCAGATTATTCTATAAATATTTACTGTTACCTTCTTCTTCAAACAATAGGAAATAAAATTCCGTCCACAGTATAAATAAACCTCAGGTGAAAATAAAAGAATTTATTCAAAAAGAACACTGAGATGCGTCTCCTAAATATCATTTAAATTCAATTGTAGTTAAAGAAACTATTTCTTGTAATTTTTTAAATTTCTATTGATAATGGGGACTTTCACCGAAACGTTAGGATTTTTAATAAAGTTTTATAAAATATTTTTATTTATTTATATTCATTATTTATATGTATATATTTATTTATCAAACGGAGGACAGCCTCAATGATGTTGTTGCTTAAAAACCAACGAAAATCCAGCGTCGACCAATAGATGTCGCTGGCGAAACGCAACCCAAGAATGAGAGTGAAATAAACGTATTATGTTCTCATCAACAGAACAGAGAGAATATAAGAAATCAATTCAATACAACAGTTGTTATAACGAACTAGCCACTTAAACGATTCTAAACGGTCAAATCTTAGAAACTATAGTCAATCTATGTGTATAGATTTCGAATTTGTTGCTTGCTCAGAGATGAAGAAAAGTATGGGGACTGTATTTTTTAATAAAAAGGCCTTTTGTATTTTTATGTTATTTAATGAGATGAGATATATTTACATGAATAATGAGGTCCTCCTGGTGCAATGATTAAAGAATATCCGATGGTTCGCTTTGTTCCTTACAAATTAGTATCTGTCCCTGGTTCGTGATGTAATATTTAATCCGTTAGAATTTTCAGAGTCTCGCGTGGATCCTTCAACTGTGTATCAATCCAATGAAATCGTAGTCCAAAAGAGAGTTTTCCAATTGAGTAGCACGGTCAAATAGTGTTTAAATTCAATCAGAGCTTTTGGATATTTTCGTAATGAATAGGACGAAACAACAGAAGGTTAGAATACGCAAGAGTCTTTTTTCACAAGTGGTATGTGTCGACCAGCAGAAAATGCTAGCCAGCACACGTATCGTTTCTATTGGCTAGACGCTAGACCAAAGTTCGGCCGGATAGAAAGCACCTATTTTAAATTTTATACACTATGTTTAGTCCAAAAACATCCTATATCTATAAAAATATCATCCATCTGCTTTGCTTTCTTAAGAAGAAATTCGGAAGGATGTTTATTTTAGCGACCTTGGACGACTTTTTGAAGTGAATTTCATTGCAAACTGTTGTAGTTTTTTTTTAATGTTAGTTTATTCAGGAATAAATATATATATACATTTTAGGTTAAAAATAAAATAAAATGAGAGAGTCTTCTGTTTTTTAAATAAAATAATTTTTAATTATTTCTAGAGACTATAGTTTCGAAGGCATTGCCTTCATCATCAGTCTATCACAAATATTTCAAATTAGTTACAAATTAAGATTTATACATTGAAAATTTTGAAAAATATATAATGTCTTTTTCTTCATGTTTCCTCTTGGGAGATTAGAATATAACTGTTTCTGAAGGGGGGACGTTTGTAAATAAACTTATGATATCTAAAGAGATTAATTTTGCGTTATTGGACTTGGAACTTGACTTTTCTTCTTTTCATTTTTGATATGATCTATATTTACTTGAAATTCAGTTATATCTAAATGTTCATTAAAATTTACATCAAAATTCTCATCACATTCATCTTCTTTAATCATCTCCTCTAACACATCTATATCAGAGGGCGTGAAATTTTTCTTCTTCTTCTTCTAGTTTTATTCCAATATTTTTGTCAATTCTTTGCAAAATATTTAATTTGTCATCTTGAATAAGTTTGAATTTTTTAATGGCGTCGAGGCCAAGAAGTAAATCGTAAGAAAATTGATTGTTCTTTACAACATAAGTATTTAAAATGTCTGTTATGTTACCAATTTTTAGAACTATATTTGCCCGGGCTGTACTGAAATTAAATCCGTTGATAGTTTTGAATGTATTCTTGTGTTTAATCAGGCTTAATTTCAAAAGATCTATAATCCGTTGATTTATTAAACTGACGTTCGAACCACTGTCATAAACCGCCTTAATTTTCATCTTGTTGTCAACAATTACATTTATTTTGATCAACGAATTTAATCTCTCCGGGCTTTCTCGTTTAAAGACTCGTCGGAGTCGTCCACGTCCAGTTCAATTCTCATCGTATCAGCCGCTCCTATACTATCACTTCTAATTTCTTGTATATTTACCTTTTTTTTGTCAAATACAAAGTCTTATTTTTACATTCGGTTGTCGGGTGAAAACGATTCGGCCATCCAAGAGCTTCACACATATAACACGGTTTCTTAAAAGTATCATTAAATTTTTTTTATTTTTTTCAATTTCATATTTATTTATATCTGAACTTTTATTGAATGTAACACCTTTCTTCATTATATTACCAGATTTGTTTTCCATTTTCTTTATTTCTATGAAAAGTCTTTCAATTGACGTCATCTCTTCTCTGTCCATTTCATCTTGTAACTCTATCGGGAGTCCAACAACAATCATGTTAATTCTTGATTGAATCGAAATATTATTTTCAGCTTCTAAACATAACTTTTCTTTTTTTAATGCATACTCGATCAATGAACCTCCCAAGTATTTATAATTAAAAGCTTTTCTAATTTTAGACCAGCTTTTGTCCACAAATACTAATAAAAAATTTGTTTTCCATGCCGACCAATTTTGTAGTCCATTTTTTCTAAAATTTGCATCATACTAATCCATCGTTGGACCACTAAGGAAAAAACGCAATGCTTCAATTTTATGTTCGTCTTTAGTAATATTGTGCCTAGCACATTCGTTTTCATATTTGTCCAACCATTCCGTAGGATCCTGTGTTTTATCATATTTGTCTAAAATAAATATTTTTTCTACCTCATGAATTTTCACCTCATTCAATTTCTTCTCTAATTCTTCTATCTTCTTCATTAAAATATTTTTATTAAGAGAATCTTGTGACTCGGGCTCTTCACTAAATTCTAATGGAATATTTTTTAAAAGAGATATTATCATCTGCGTCGAAATATTCCATTTTCAAATCTTGATCCATTTTGAGTCCAACCCTGCGAAAACCATATATTGGTTTTATTGCCGATATGGTATTTTTTATAGTAGATTTTGACGATAAAACCACGTGATGTCGCAAATTTTTATATTCAGCTGGGAGAATGTACCATGCCTCTTTGTCTTCTGATATGCCGGCCAACTCAAATTCTTTTTCATCAATTTTTATTATATGTACATATAATTTCGAATTCTCCATTTTCTTATTTCTTGTAATTTAATTTGTAAGTCTTTTTAAATGATTTTATTATTCCCTGTGAATATATATACATCATTAATCATTTTCAAACATAAGAATATACAATATATACAATAAAACATATAATATAATACCTGTGAATAATTAAATTACATGTAGTTTTTGGAGATTGAAGTATATGTGTTTATAACAATATTAATTAGTATATAGGTTAAATATAAATATACATTAGTTTATAATTGCTGATGTCATTCTAAATAAAGAGATACATATTATGTTATACAGTCATTAGAGGGCGCTGGTGTAGAGCTGTCTGTCGGAGGTACGACGTTTGAATTTACATATTTAAAAAATAATAATAGTTTTGAAAATAAATTGAAAATGAAAATAATTATAGAATAGGTATTAAAACAGTAAATGAATTATATATTACTTGTCAAAATTGTTCCCTTAACCAAAAATAATATTGACAGTTGAAAGATTTCCAAAAAGCTATTATCGGCCATCTTGTTTGTTTGCCCAGAAAGGCGCTGGCATTGTTTCCTTGAAAAAAATATTTTTTACATGCCACAGGTGTGATATCTATAAAAACACTATATATAAAACACTCGTGTATTTGAATGGAATGTTGTGTGAAAATTTTAAAGAAATCGGTGAAGAACTTTCTGAGATCCTTCAACGTATCATTTATTACATTTTTATTTATATAGATAGATATAATATATTCTTTTGCATCAAGCAGAGAACATCCTCATTGATTTCTCTTTTGAACAAAGTAACAGACAAAATTTTATAAGAAAAAATCAATACCGTAAATAAATAGTCAAACAGATGAGTAGATTTTAAGGCTAATAATAAATATTTAATCTAACAGAAAAATATTGAAAAATGTGTCAGTAAATGAAATCGTTAAAAAAAAAATCAAAAATTATCAATCCAAAGTAAGATGAGTAAAGTGAAAGTGTTGGAATTGAATATTTGAGTGATCGCTCAAGGGAAAATCCAAATAGCAAAATCAATAGAGATGAATAGAGTAGGCGTAGAGAAGGTGGGACAGGAAAGGCGCTTCATTCACCCTTGGAAACACTTTGCAATTTTATTTATTTTATTTTTTTTCTTAACTTTGCAACTTTTGAAATATTTTCTTTATGGATGTATAAGAAGCTGAAAAGATTCACGCTTTAGATTTTCAACAAAAAAGAAAGAGCTTGCCATTCATTAGACTCAAATCGATATTTACATGTGTTTCAATAAATTAAACTTAATCGGTATGTTAAGGTTCCGCCAAATTTGTTTTCTTATTATTTAAATACTTCTGCATCGTTTGGTGGCAAAACAAAATTTATGAACAATACAGTTCTGGAGATATTAAATTTCAAAAATCCAGTTTTTCACGCTCTTTAACATTGCACTATACGGGATGTCGGAAAATTTGCATACATATTTAATTATAATTAAGAAACCCTTCTTACTATTTTTATAAAAAACTAAACCAACATTAAACAATACTAATACATATTTTAAGATAATTTTAATTCATAGTTACAACACAGTTTCTGAGATAGTAAGGAATAAATAATGAAAAATGTATAAAAAAAATTTACACTAAAAACAATTTGGCAACAGCGCATTTATTTAACCAGCGAAAGATGAATAAAGCGCGCATGCGCTAGATTTTTTCAAAATTATAATTTTCATATGGTGTAACGTAGGCGTTGATTACATTTGTTGAAAAATAACAAAACGATTTTGATAGAAATACCTTTAAAATGTATTTTATCTGTCATTTTAATATAAAATATTCAATCTCTTACAATGGTGCCAAATTTGTCAAACAAGCACGGGATTGGCTAGAATTGGTACATAAACAGCAAAAAGTTTTGGGCTTATGAACTATGAATCCGTATTTTCTGTTCTATATACTCTAACATTAACTTTTTGCTAGTATTGTCGCGAAACAACTACCTTAAGGCGGGCCTAGCATTAAATTCAATCCAAAAAATTGTTATTTGCTCATTACTCGGCACGCTTGGGAGGCATTCACTGAATTCAATCCGAAATTTTCAAATTTTTACTTTATCCCAGTGTTTCTCAAACTTTTGTAGAGCGAGGAACCCTAGAGCACGTATATTTATTTCTGTGGAACCCCTTAGCACTAAAATATTTAATTTTTTGTCAAAATTTCAACATCATGCTACTTTTATAGCTTACATACCGCCACCGATGACACTGTTGCCACATTTTAAAAATATGTAGATTTTAGTGAAATTGGCTACGAAAAATGATTTTATTTGACTATAAGGTAAGACTCTAAATTCAGTATTTTTCTTTACATGACAAATTTTTTGAGGGGTGATACTACTAACTACTATTTTTGTTTTCTATTTTTTCTTTTATTGACCCCTAGGCGCGGGAAACTCCAAACCTCCCTTTATGGAACCCTGGGGTTCCGCGGAACCAGGTTGAGAAACACTGCTTTATCTAATGCGAAGCAGATAAAGAAGCATTGTAATCGGTCTCGCGGCAAGCGCGACTTCAAAGGGTCTTCAGGTAAAGACTACGGAACTCATGGTCTCAATCAAAGGCACAAATTGTGGTATTCATTTAGGTTGAATTTTAACACCTGACGGTTTTGCCTAAAATTACATGGGGTCTCGTCCAGAGGCTAAAAAGTGCGATTTTATTCAATTACTCTGTGCGGGTGTATGTATATATGTATGTTTGTAGTCATTTTATATCGTCGACAATGTTTTTCCACACCGTTCAACCGATTGAATGAATTTGAAAACCTACCATTACTTTAACAAAATGAACCGCTGAATAGTTTTTGCTACATATCGGCCCACAAACATTAGTACCTTTTTTAATTATTTCTAAATATCTTGAAAATGAGTTAACCAAATATAATGAAGTTTAATATTCTAATTAAGTACCTTGAGGACCACAAAAGGTTGTATAAAGCTTTTAGTAAAATTATATTTTAAAATAATTTACCCTTCCGTATGTTAGTACATAATAAAAAGAAAAATCTGGTCTTCATCTGATTAAAAATAAAATAAACTGCAACGGATCGTTGCTAAACTTTTATCCAAATTCATTTGAAATATTAATATGTTTTGCTGGCTTGGTGTGTACTGGATATATTAATTATTTATCCTTTAAGAATAAAAAAATAATATGTTTATTCCTTTATTATTAATCAGATAAGAATCGACTTAAAATCAAAAAAGACTAAATTCTTTTATGGCAAACAAATCAAACTTGAGTTGTTTGCAAAAAGAATTTAGTCTTTGTTTTAAGTCGATTCTTCCACGTTTTCAGTAGAGGTTGCCATTAATAGTCAAAACATCAAAATGGAATGCAATAAGGTTATTCCTCTAGTATTAGATAAGAATCGATCGTTATTTTTGATTTTAAGCCGATTCCTCCATGTCTTCAGCAATGGTTACCAATAATAATCGAAGCGTCAAAAATCTAATGTAAAATTGTTATTCCTCGAGTATTATATGAGAATCGATGGCTATTTTTGATTTTAAGTCGATTCCTCCATTTCTACAGCAATGGTTACTAATAATAACCGAAATGTCAAAAATCCAATATAGAATGGTTATTCCTCAAGTACTAGATGAGAATCAATCGCTATTTTTGGATTTTATGTCGATTCCTCTATGTCTTCAGCAATGGTTACCAATAAAAACCGAAACGTCAAAAATTCAATATAGAATAGATTATTCCTCAAGTACTAGATGAGAATCAATCGCTATTTTGGTTTTAAGTCGATTCCTCTATAAAGGTAACGGATAAAGAAAAGAACGCGAGTTGCTATGGTTTACTTTCCTCCCAAATTTTTAGTATTTCACAGAGAAAAGCCTATCCACTCTTACTTAGCTAGGTTAAATGAGTCCTATATTAAACAGATCAAATGAATAAATTTTAAAGAATTTAAAAAACTTACTTTAGAGTAAAGTACTTTAAAATATAATTTTACTAAAAACTTTATTTAACCTTTTTTGTCGTCCCCAAGGTACTTAATTAGGATATTAAATTTCATCAAAATTGGTTAAGTCATTTTAAAGATATTTAGAAAAAACTAAAAAAGTAATGAAATAAATAATGTTGTATAATACTAATGTTTGTGGGACGATATGTACCAAAAGCTAATCAAGCTTCATTTTGTTAAACTAATAGTAGGTTTTCAATTACAATTCAATCAGTGCAACGGTGTGGAAAAAATCGTGGACGAAAAAAACGATAACATCCATCCATTCATCCATCTATCCATCCGCACGCACTTCCAAAAAAAATGGCACTTTTTGGCCTCTCGACGAGATTACAGGTAATTTTTGGCAAAACCGTCACGTGCTAAAATTCAATCTCATTGAATAACTCAATTTGTGACCTTAATTGAGTCCATGGGTTCCGTAGTCTTTACCTGAGGACCCTTTGAAGTCGCGCTTGCCGCGCGACCGATTACAATACTTTCTCTCATGCTTCGCATTGGATAAAGTAAAAAAAAATATTAATATTATAATGTCTTGCAACGATCCCTTACAGTTTATTTTTTCTCTTTCTCAATACAAAAAATGTCTAGAACGTGGCGAAAAATCATTTTTAAACATGATTTTTTTTCTGTCTGTGTGTCTGAATGAAGATACCTACGTTAAATTAAGTACGAAAAGTCATAGAAAGTTCGTTCTTGTGATAAAATGTTTGTATTTCCAATTCGGAGAAGGGATTAGATTTTGGGTTTCTTAGTTTTAGAACTTCTGGTTCAAAAATGCAGAAATTTTTTTTGAATGAATTTATAAAGATTATACGGCGATGTATTTATATTATAGGCATAAATGAACAATTTATATTTAAGGGAGTTCGGGACAGCTTATCTATCTGGTTGATCTTCGAAAAAAAATTTTGTATTTCTGCAGAGTGACAACTTTTGCCTACTAAATTTTTTAATAAAAAATTTTTAATAATGAAGTTAATTTCGATTAAAACTCTTTGTTTGGATAATATTAATAAAAAGAATATTGAGATAAATTTTTTCTCATTATAAAAACATTTATTTAAAACAAAAACGATTTCAAGAAATAGAGTTGGAATTCTACACTAGTGCTTTTGTTATATTCTGTTGGCTGCAAATAACTTTTTATTTTTATATTTATGAATAACTAATTAACTAGACTGTCAAATCTATTGAAAAATGTATCATTCGATTCATAAAAGTTGAATTATTGATCTGTATAAATTTGTTGAAAATGGTATAATTTGTATAGCCCTTTTAAAAGCTCGGTCCATTTACTTCCATGTTAAAAGAACAATTTTCAATAATTTATTTCTCGGTAATGGGACAGACGATCAACTTCAAATTTTGGGAATAAATATATAATGCATCAATGATTCGATGGTAAAAATTTGAGAATTTTCTTATAAAAATGATAAACAGTCCCGAACGCCCTTAAGTTTATTATTAATTACTTATAACGGCGTCTCTAGCGTAAATAAGTTTTCACATGTACCTATTTCGAAACTATACTCTCAAACAAATAAATTATACAGGGTGAGTTTTTTATCTTGAGTCTTGAGGCAGTTTTATAACTCAAAAACAGTGTATTATAAGAAAAAAAAGTTTCAAATAAAAGTATTAAAATTTATTCAAATTGAAATATACTGATATATATATAGTATATGTTTATTTGCATCAATCAGCGGACAACTTCATTGATTTATAATTATCATTTTTTTAGATTTTAAATAGAAATTCTTCCTCCAAAATCCATTCCCATTATCACTGTTTGGTTGGAGGACAAGTCAACTAAGCTTAGTCTCTTTAATTTCCTTTTCTTTAATTTCAATTATATATATGAAGGTCGTGTTGTGTTTTTATTTTTACAATAAAATAAATAAAAGTGTGTGTCGTCAACTTGTATTAATTATAATTGTAGGGTGGTTAAATGTCCTTTTCTGAAATAAATAACTCGCTCGAGTGTTCAAATAATTAAAGACATTATTATTGTCTGTTCTAATCTTCTCGCAAATTGTAACCTATAAATTGCAGTGTTGTTTGTTCATTTGAATGGATTGAGTCGTGGGAGCAATTCGGTTTTCCACTGACAACGCCAGCCCAATTAGATGGCACACGATTCGATTCGATCCTATTCTCTTCATTTAAGTTTTTCCTAGGAATATACACAGGAGATCTATCTTCATCAAGGGAATTACCGAGCCACGAATTTATTTACTCTGACGGTCAAAAATGGAATCCCTCAAGATCTCATCTCACCTCAATTTCTAACACAAGAAAAAAAATGTGGTTAAAATTTATTATTACTATATTATATTACTAGCTGCAAGGCCCGCCTTCGCCGGCCCTCGGACCCCCAACCCACGAACCCGCTCATATCCCTCCTTCCCCCGAACCCCACCCAGCACCTCCCACCTCACTACGCCTCTGGACCCTCAACTGAACCCCTCACCATCCCCAACCCCACCCCCTCCATCCCACCTCACCCCACGCCCTCCACCCCGTCTCACACCACCACCCCGCACCCACCCACCCGGAACACCACCCCGCACCACCCCACTACGCCTCTGGACCCTCACCTGAGCCCCCCCATTACGCCTCTGGACGTTCACCTAAACCTTCCACTCAACCCTGTACCCCCGGACCCCATCCCGTGCCCTCTACCCCCCGCACCCAGTTGTTTCATTTCTAGCCTTCTAGTGACCCACAGATTATGTATACAAAATTTGCTTAAGTTGGCTCTAAAGGTAAGAATTTTCATTTTTTGATTCCCCTCCCCCCAATTTTGGGAGGTTAGTTTTTGCATTTCCAGCCTTCTAGTGACCCACAATGTATGTATACAAAATTTGGTTGAGTTTGGTCAAAGAGCAAGAATTTTCATTTTTGACCCCCCCCCCTTTTGGGTGGTTTTTGGGGGGAATTCTTTTAAACAAAAGTTGTCAGAAATCACATCTCCTACAACTTTGCTCATAATAAAATTTGCCGTAGAGTTAATAGTTTAGGAGTTATTTGATAATTTTCATTCGTGCGCCCCCCCCAAACCCCCTTCTGGGGTCAAAATATCAAAACGTTATATAGCTAAAAACGTAAGTTAGAAGACATCTGATGTAAATATGAAATTTCATAATAATCCCTTCAGCCGTTTTTACGTGAATCGTGAGCAACTTTTCGGAAACGACGGAAACATAACAGACAGACAGACAGATAGGAATTTTGTTGAGGGTGTTTTCGTTCACAACTTTGCTTGAAACGTGTGCAACCAAAATTTGGCGTGATTTGGAACAATGTACAGACAAAACCTTAATTTTATATATATAGATATGAGCCCACTCGCTCTGGCGAGCGGCGTCTCGTGGTTGAATTATTAATTGTCCAAAATTTATTTTTTTATTTATTTGTTTTATGACTTTCGGCTAGGGCTTCGCACGAGATTTGAGAAAATACGTCTCGTTCTCGTGAATTATCAAAAAAGGCATTATCGTCTCGGTCTCGGTCTCAGTCTCGTATCGACAGGGCTAGTCTCGTTTGGTCTCGTAACATTCTTATTTTTTTATAGTAGGTATAGTAAAAAATAAAAAAATTAATGAGCAGATTTAAATTAAAAAAAGAAAAAAAAATATTCTTATTGACATTTGTTGACTGGTTCAAATGAATAAAAATTTCGTACTTAGGTATATAATTCTAAATTGAAAAGGAAAAATATTTATTGATTGTTTTATAATTCAAAAAATACAAATCTTTTAAAAAATAATCTTCGAAACGTTTATTTTAAATCCAAACGTTTCGGGAGAACTCTCCCTTTATCAATGGAAATTTTTAAACACTCCATATCTGACCTTTTGTTAATTAAATTTTTGTTATTTAAAATTTCGATCATTTCTTTTTTTATTTATTTTCATTTTTTTTACAATCAGTTACAAAATGTATCTATAAGTAAAATTGATAAAAGAATACAAACACACTCTCGTTCATACGGTTCATTCACGCAATTCATTTACACAACTCGTGATAGGGCAAGTCATTCATTGAAGACCTTCCTAATAGTATTTGTTTTCCCAATTATTTTGTTGGTAGCGGTCTTCTATGTCCAGGATGTGATTTTTCTTCAGTCTTCTTATCGTTTGACTGTTGTCGAGAAGATTGATGACTGATGGGTTTGTATGATTTTCCAATTTGTTTACATGCTTTATGAATGCGCGGTGAATTTCTTTCCTGATCGAGGGAACAAGAAGGTCTTTGTGGATGGACTCATTTCTTATGTACCAAGGGGCGTTGGTTATGCCCTTAAGAATTTTAGATTGGACTCTTTGGATTTTGCTCAAATTCGATTCGCTGGCTGCACACATACTTGCAAATTGGCAAGCAACTATGACCAGATTGGCCATAAGATTGTTTCATGCAATGAGGAAATTTATCTTTGAATGACAATTGCGATTTTCTTCCAATTAACTCAATACATATTTTTGTATTTAAGTTCTAATTGCTTACGTCTTGTATCAATATGATTTGTCCAATTGAGTCTGGAGTCTAAATGCAAGCCTAAATATTTTACCTTGTTGTTGTAAGGAATATTTTGGGAATTCAAGTAAACAGGTGGGCTTATAATTTGTTTATTTGTGAAGGTGATGTAGGTTGACTTCAGCTCGTTTCGCCCGAATTCTCCATTTCTGTGTAGCCAATTTTGTGAATGTGTTTAGCTGTTCTTGAAGCTGGATTGATACTGTTTCTGGCTCATTTCCGGTGACAAGTATAACGGTGTCATCTGCTTAGGTCGTAATAAAAGTGTCATCCAGTATTGGGATATCCGCTGTGTGTATATTGTATAAAGTAGTGGCCCTAATATGCTTCCTTGAGGAACTCCTGAATGAATTTGATGGTCACTCGAGAAAAATTTGTACTTTAACATGAAAGAATTCTATCTTGCAAACTATGACTTGAAGATCCAATGAGCTAATGGATCCGGGAAGAGTTTTTAATTTACACCAAAGGGAGTCCTTCATGCCACACTTTGTCCCAGATCCCTGTTTAATATCCAGAAACAGACCAGAACAGATCTTCTTTTCTTCTAATGGTGTCTGGATGATGTTGACTATTCGATGGATATTCAGATGTCGAGTGTTGTCGATCATTTCTAAAATTATTATTTTTTCTAAGTTATGTTCTTTACCTAAAATTTATCGATTGAAAAATCAAATTGTGTTTAATGTTAGTGGAATGGTTACCTACTTAGCATGGTACATTCATTCATTTTTTATAATTCTATATATCTATGGTACATGGTATTGTTTGTCTGCCCTTCGGATATAATAAAAAAATAGGAAAAAGGTCATGTATATAGCTGGTATAGTTATCTTTTCAAATATAGATTAAAAATCGAAACTTTTCTATTCAGCCAGGAATTAGGTTAAGAATGTATGTTAGAGATAAATGGTGTGTCTCTATGGTTGCTTCACAAAATTAAGAAAAATCAATATTTTCAATAAGCTTAAAAATATATTTTAATTTATTCAATACAATATACTTACCTACTATTAAAAGAAAAATATTAAAAGCACGGGTTTTTCATTAAATTTCCTTTGGATTGAAAAGTACTTTTGTTTATCTTAATTGTTAAAAAAAATTATATATGAGTTACAAAAAAGTCATCATTGTAGTCTAGGTAAATAAAAAATATTTTAAATTTTGTTTAATGTTCTTGTTTGAGAACACGCCAAAAACAGATGGTTAAGATATCACCCAATTAGCCACATACATTATCTTTCAGTAGATTTTTTCAAAGTTCTTTAGGAGCAGGCTGTACGCCCTAATCTCAGCCTGATTATAGAGAACAATGATTTTTCTGATCTAATATAATGATACAAATATAAAAAATATCTTGAAAAAATTTGAATTTTTTTAGATTTATTACAATATAGAAATAGGAAGATTTCAATATTATAGAATTTGATTTTACATAGATGTTTGTCACATTTTATCAAACAAAAAATGGTTACGAGACCACGCGACCACGAGACTCTCGTGGTCTCGTCTCGGTATTGTTAAGGATATATCGTCTCGTGCGAAGCCCTACTTTCGGCTAGTGGTGTTTTAGAGTCAGAACGAGCACATACTATACATTACTTACAATTTTTCTTGAAAATTTAACGCCGCTCTATTATATTCTAATCGTGTTTATTGTTAAGAATCTAAATATTTTTATATAGAGTTGAGTGTAGTAGTACTAATGTGTGTTGGCCGATAAGGCGATAAGTACCAACAACTGATCAGCGCTTCATTTTGTTAAAGTAATGGTAAGCTTTCAATTTAATTTCAATCGGTGGAATGGTGTGAAAAAAATCGTAATAAAAGAATCCATACATCCGTGAGTACTAAATGAAAAAATCGCACATTTTAGCAACTCGGCGAGACTCCATGAAATTTTTGACAAAATCGCCACGTGCTAAAACTCAACCTGATTGAATACTATATTTTGTGACTTTAATTGGGACCATGGTTTCATAGTCTTTACCTGAAGACCCTTTGAATTCACGCTTGGCTCGAGACCGATTACAATACTTTATCGAATAACCAAATTTCAATTAACAATCGGCTATCTTTCTAATATTTAACAAAAATTTTTGGAGCAAAATTATTTTTAGTAAATATTTATATTTATTATTTTTTTCAGAATAATTTTATCTCCAAGACAATCTATACACTTGTCTATTTTCAAAATATTTATTTGTTTATAGTTACTTTATCATTTCTTTTTAAAGCAGCTATTTTTTCAGAATTTTTCAAATTTCTATTGATGAAGGGACAATTTCTCCCGAAACGTTTGTATTTTTAATAAATGTTTTTAGATTGATTTATAAAATATTTATTTAAAACTGTTTATACATTTTATCGAAATTTCTAATAATTATATTCATTTATTATAATAAATCGTCTCTTTAATTTGGATATTTCATTTTATAATTTGGGTTGTTTATACATTTTTATGGGTCCCTACTTTGAGCTCGTAATAATCTTTTAGCGTTCAATAAACAGAGAGTAAGTAGAAATATGAAATTTTTTTCTTAATATCTTTTTGACTTCATATCTTGACAGCTAGCAGGCTTTTTTTTCTTTGGTTCCAATTTTTATATCACCGAGAGTCTATATTGAACGAAATCTCGCTCTCATCTTCCATCTGGAGTTTTTTTTTCTATTTGCTCTTGAGATGACCGAGAAAATTCTCACTTTATAATAAAACATTATCGGCTTTATTCGATTTCAGATAACCTTTAGATATCTCATGTTATTATTATAGGAGTATGTTTAGCTTTTGTTCATAGTTACTTTTATTTATTTATTATATATTTACTCAAATTGGAAGAAAAAGTAAAAACTTTTCAAAAATTGGTACGTCCCTGCACATTTTGGTTATATATTTTCAAAGAACCGTTCCATAAATTGAAACTGAAAGATGCAGATTATCAATACTAACTGCATGATAATTTGTTGTTTAAGAATTATATCTGGCTCTTGCATCTAATTTCTCTTTATGAATCAACAACTCTGCTTCTTTCGGCAAAACAAAATCTTGTCAATTAAGGGAGTTCGAGACAGCTTATCTATCTCGTTGATCTTCGGAAAAAATCTTTTGTATTTGTGTAAAGTGACAACTCCTGGGTACTAAATTTTTTAATAAAAAATTGTTAATAATGAAGTTAATTTCGATTAAAACTCTTTGCTTGGATAATATTAATAAAAAGAATATTGAGATAAATTTTTTCTCATTATAAAACATTTATTTAACACAAAAACGATTTCAAGAAATAGAGTTGGAATTCTACACTAGTGATTTTGTTATATTTTGTTGGCTGCAAATAACTTTTTATTTTTTACATTTATGAATGAGTAATTAACTAGACTGTCAAATCTATTGAAAAATGTATCATTCGATTCATAAAAGTTGAATTATTGATCTGTATAAATTTGTTGAAAATGATATAATTTGTATAGCCCTTTTAAAAGCTCGGTCCATTTACTTCCATGTTAAAAGAACAATTTTTAATAATTTATTTCTCGGTAATGGGACAGACGATCAACTTCAAATTTTGGGAATAAATATATAATGCATCAATGATTCGATGGTAAAAATTTGAGAATTTTCTTATAAAAATGATAAACAGTCCCAAACCCCTTAAGGTTTTGTATTCAATGAATAGTAGTCAGGTTGCCCAAGTGGTTAAAGTGTATCCCTTCTAATCAAGATAGCGGGGTTCAAGACAGACTCGATGCAAATATTTTACCGGCTATAATCTGATTCCTTCAGGGAAAAGCATTGGGAAACCACTCCAGTAAAAATTTCCCCAGGAAAATTACAATGGATAGTAATCGCCGACGCTCGTAATCGAGTATGGCACTTGAAGAAGAAGATTCAATGAATGAAGGAACTTGGAAATAAAAAATGGATCGATTATCAAATCTCTGTGTACGTTTAAACACTCTTGTTATGTTAAATAATTTCACAATTGGTGCTAATGAAAGACAGGACAATTGTAAAAATTAGACTATAAAGTGAACATTTCTCATTACATCCACTTTTAATAAGTAATAATTAAAATAACATGGTAACATTAATTACACGTCTGCACTTGTTAAGATGACTTTGTACACAGAACAACTTGCTATCCATTTGAGGTAAACCTGGCGACAATTTATTATTTTCTGCTCTATATCTGAAGAAAGCGCCAAGTTTAAATGAAACGTGGATGAATATGAAAAATCAAATAGAAAGCATGACGCGATGAAATATAATCCATATAATTATATATTTTTTTATTTATATAATTACTAATATTATTATAATTAATTTTTCTGCATTCTTAACAAAATTTTTAAAGTTAAGAGTTCATTACAAATATTATTATATGGGGCATTCACGCCAAATCGGACGGTTTGAAAAATTTTAATTTTTGATTTCCTTCATTTTTGACAATATTTAGTACCCATTAAAAAACTCTTCCTGGTAAATTGTGAAATTTTTTGATCACCGATTTTCGGTTTTTCGCTCATATCTTCTTCAAAACGGGTCCAAATTCAAATTTTTTTTTGAAAATTTTGTTTTTACATACTTTTTAGAAAAAAATACAAAAAATTATTTAAAGTGTTTTTATATGCGATTTTTGACTATGTAAATGTTCATCTTGTATGTACTCTTCGATTTTTTTTGATAATTTTTTGGAGTTTACTCCTTAAGAATCGATTTGCATATAAGGAGCCCGGTATGAAAAAAATATGGGGAGTAAAATCTACTGAACGAATGACCTCGTTACGTTTTCGTGCGCACACTATCTGCGCACCTTTCACTTTTTCCTAGGAACGAAGGGAGGGAAACGGCTGTAGAGGGGGAACTCAGCAGCAACGCCTCCTCGCCCGAGCAATTCAAGTCCTTAGTTACATTTGACTACACGCTTCTACAAATCAACCGTCACTTGAAATGAAATCGAAATAAAAACGTATTTACTAACAATAAGAAATTTGGAAATAAATGACAAGATTAAGTAACTATCTATTTTCAAACATATCGTTCGTCACTGTTAAATCAAATGTCGTAAGTATGTCAAAATTTAACACATTATGGTACATGTCATTCATATACAAGCACGTACCCAGAAATTCCATTCGGGAGGGGGGGGGGTCTGAGGTGATTTTTAAAATTCATTCTGCAAGTTCGAAAAGTGAAGTTTTCAATATTTATACTCTAATAATCAAAAATGATCTTAATCAAATAGAAAACTAATATTTTATTACACAGAATCATTGACATTTTGACGAGTTTTCCCATAATCTATAATTTACATAAACAATTGATCCATAATAAATGTATTATAACGCATCAAAAAACGAATTCACAAGTTCAGACGTCTAGATTTCGTAGCTGTCATGATATCAAGGACTTTATCGGGATCCACTTTGCTGTAGTCTCAATGTATTGAGAGTATGGCAAGTGAAATTTGAATGGGGAGGATGAAATAGAATTTAATTACGTCTCTCAAAAACCTTTGAGACTTATAAAAATCAGTATTTTTTTATAATTTTTTCCGAAGTATACTTTTTGCAATGGGCTAGATTCTTCGAATTTTTCAGAATTTCGGGGGGGGGGGCTTTAGCCCCCTTAGCCCCATCCCTCGGTACGTGCTTGTTCATATATGAATGACAGAGAGATTTCTGAGGAGGCCGCGTCATTCATTTATGTACGACAGGTATGTTTCTATTCATGACGATCAGAGCTGGGCACAGTTAATTCGAAAGTTAACTTAGTTAATCGTTAATCCGCTACTCAAAAAGTCATCTTCGATAATCGATAAAGTGTTGACTGTTCACAAATTTAACGCAAGTTAAAGTTATCCGTTAAAAGTTAACCACCTAAAAGTTGTACTGATGTTTAAGCATTACCTATATATAGGTATATACATATATTAAAGATAATAGATGAGGCATGGCTTTGGTACAGTGGCACAGAGGTAAATAAAACAAATAATTTAATTAAGGTAGTTGTTTCGCGAAAATACTAACAAAAAGTTAATAGTTAAGTATATAGAACAGACAATAAGGATTCATAATTCATAAGCCCAAAACTTTTTGCTGTTTATGTACCACTACTAGCCAATCCCGTGCTCGTTTGACAAATCTGGCAACACTGTCCGAGCTTGTATATATTTTATAATAGAAATGTTGAATAAAGTACATTGGATAAATGGGGGTTTAAATTTACTTTAAACTTTTTTATATGCTTTCTCCAAATTTGAGAAAGATATAGAGAAAAACGAAGGACCACGTTATATCAATTGTTTAGCTTACCAACGAGGTTGTAAATCTCGCCGCGAATAAATTGTAAGTCTATTCCACTAAACAATCGATATCAAATATATCTTCGATACGGACGCTAGTTCTTACTATATATATAACTGTTCGAAATCCAAAATTAGTATCTCTAAAGGATGGATGTCTAGGAAAGAAATGAAAGAAAGTTTTCTTCAACAAAAATATATATTTTATGTAAAATAATGAATTGTTAATAAAAACAAAAGATAAAATGAAACAAACAAAGTAACTGAAGGTTGTTGTATATATATTTAGATATGTAGACAATTTATAAAAATATACTTAAACTTTTAGACATATAATATATTTTATTATATGTCTAATTACAAATGAATGGTTTCAGACGTGTTAAGTTCAGCCTCTGAATTATCTGCGCTGGGAGAGATGAATAGGTGTTCCTTTTGTCTCGGAACCAATGATGGGAATCGCTTTTGAGTGTAGGCACCTTGGGTGTGCACACTTTCAATAAATGTAAAAACCTTAATTGAACCTTAAGTAATAATAAGAAACAAATACAAGTTGATTATTATTAATTAGAGACCTTTTAATATATATTAGCACAATAAAGAGAAAACGGGTTTACCTTAAGGCCACTTTTAATGATATGCTACTGAGTTCAACTTTATCTCTATAATTTTAATTATAGAGATTTTTGCTTTTATTTAGTAATGCAATAGTACTAAATATTTAATGACTATAACGAAAAATATAGTCGAAGATTTTGTTGAACTAGTGAAAAAATGTGTTTGCGAAATGCTTCTATGCTTATGAAGACAACGATTGAAATAAGAAAGAAAGGAATTGTTCTTTGAGCGGGATCAGGGGATAAAGGAAATGCAACTTGGGGTTTTTTTCGTTTTTGTCTGGAGCCCCAAAATCCCTAGTGCCAAGAGTTTTCGCTCCTCTTTTTTGAATCATGTTTTGTACCTAATATTTTAGAATTATATTTAACCATACATTATAAAGGAAGATTTATAAAACAAAAATCTCTTAATAAGCGGTTGAAGCTGTTGCGACAATGGCTGAAGCGAAAAAACGTCAAAAAAGTACTAAAGTTAACCCACTTTTGAGGTTAAATATATGCGTTGTTGCCAGCTTGAATTTAGTGTACATTTTTCATTATTTATTTATTATTATCATTATTTCAAATAAATAATAGCTTAAGTAGAAAAATGTTTTTAAAAAAATCGACGAGCATATTGAATGGATTCGTAATCCATTTGGTTCGAATCTAAATACCTAAGACAAAGCGGAATTGTATTTAATTTTGAATTTTTTTTCTAGTCACAGTAATTAATAACGAATGCGCTATTGATCTAATTAATATTTGAAATTGTAATAATAGCTTAGATTATAATAATAAAATAATTATTTTTGTCAAAATCTATTTTTGTAAAATGTTTGGTGTATAATACTTTACCGAATAGTCATAATAAATGTAAATAAATAGAATAAAAATATATACATTATTTAGGTATTTTCACTGATTCGTTTATTTATCATTTGATATGGTATTAATTTTTTTCTTAGACTAGTTTTCTTAGACTAGTAAGCCTTTTTTTGTACCTATTTACACAGTCGATCTGAATGAGTAAACTCCAGTCGTGCGTCGGAGCTGACACACAACAATTTTTTTAATTTTAAATTTCTATTCATTCTACAAATTTTAAGACCGCGTTGATAGTGGTCCTATGATAATTACTATTTTTTCGATTTTCGATTTTGATTTTCTTACAACAAACTAAAATACTAATTATTTATTTTAAACACCTGTTAACGATAAAAATCAATTCAAAATAACTAAAAAAAGAGAACTCAATACCAAAAAGTGGTTTTAATAATGGTTAATAGCGAATAAAATTCTTTCGAAACTTTCAAAAATCGAAAAAAATAGTAATTATCATAGGACTACTATTCAACCCGGTGCTTAAAATTTGTAGAATGAATAGAAGTTAAAATAATAAAATTATCAAAAAATTGAAGAAGTACATACAGTTTCAAAAACAAGATTAAAATATTTAAACTCAAAAAAAGCATATCAAAACATTGCATAATTTTTTGAGAGAAGTATGTAAAAACAAAAATTTCAAAAAATTTGAAATTGGACCATTTTTGAAGAAGTTATGAGAAAAAACCGAAATTCGATATCTTTTAACACTAGAACGCCCGGACTTTCAGATCCCCTAGAACGCCCGGATGCCGTCAATTTGACGACTTGCATTTTTCAACACTCAAACTAAATAAAATCATTCTGTTTCCTTTTATTTAATATTTTTTTTATTTTTCTAATAATAAATATAATTCTATTATCAATTTATATATTAAAAATACATATTAATATATTACATTTTAATAATCATTATGATATAAAATGAAAAATTAACATGCTTTATGAATTATCATTAACAAAACCAGTAGTTCTATATTATATAGTTATTATTATAAATAATATTGAAATATTGAAAAAAAACAAATATACGAAAAAAACTCACGAGAAACTGAGAGAGAAATTTGTTGTTGATAATTATAATGGGCGGAACAAAAATGAAATGGCAAGACTAACAGGTATCGACATATATATATATGGATTTCAAAACTGGTGGTTCCCTCGAAATGTTGTAAAATAATAAAGTGAATCATCAGAAGATAAAAAATTTGACATAAAGAAACATAATTTTTCATTTTACCACAAGTTTTTCAAGGAAGATTGTAAATTAAAAAAAAAGGCAGAACCAAATCCGAGGGTCCAAAGGATGAAATTATTCGACTTGAAAAATTAATTTAAAATATAAGAAATTGCGTAGTGTTACCGTCAAATTGACGGTACAGGCGATTCTTGGTAAATCATAATTTTCTCCTAAATAAAAATTCATAAGGTGCTATTTTTTATTGTAAGCTATTCAAAAATGATTAAAAAGTCAGCGAGTTTCAAAGTTCTAACTTAAATAGTAACGAGGAAACTAGAAAGAGAAAATGAAATATGAAAACCGTCAAATTGACGGCTTCGGGAGTTCTGGTGTTAATACCGGTGATCAAAAAAATTTCAAAATTTACCAGGAAGAGAATTTTGATAGGATACTGAAAAAATGTCCAAAAATGAAGGAAATCAAAAATTAAAATTTTCCAAACAGTCCGGTTTGGCATAGAATGCCTCATATATGTATTAAAATTAGGAAATTTAATTTATTAGAGGTATTTTCTATTGGAGATGGAGTAATAGAACTAATGCTGAATTGATGAAAAAGCGAGCCCAACAATTAAGAAAACCACTAAATTCATAATAAAATAATTATTTAAAACGTGTTATTTTCATCCCTTTAAAAAAATGAGGCTTCTTTCCTCCTAAAGGTCGGATTTATATTTATAAATCTGCTTTTAACTAAAACAAAAAATTAATGAGCATCGCTAGTGCCGCCATGTACTATTCATAAAACTAGACTGAAGATGAAGGTCGTGGCTTCGGAGACAAAAAGTCTCGAGCAAACAAATAAATATTTATTTAAAGAGCTTTCTATTAAGGTGGTTGTTCCGCCAAATGGGTTTCTTAGGATTTTTTTGAAATTTAGAGAGATTATTATTTAAATACTTCTGCATCGATTGGTGGCAAAACGAAATTTATGAACAATATAGTTCTGGCGATATTAAATATCAAAAAATAGAGTTTTCAAGACTCTTATACATTGCACTATACGGGATATCGGTAAATTTACATACATATTTAATTATAATTAGAAACTCTTCTTACCATTTTTATAAAAAACTAAACCAACATTAAACAATAACCAATACATATTTTATGACAATTTTGATTCATAGTTACAACACAGTTTCTGAGATAATAATGAATAAATAATGAAAAATGTATTAAAAAAATTAACACTAAGAAAATTTGACAACAGCGCATTTATTTAACCAGAGAAAGATTTATAAAGCGCATGCGCTAGATTTTTTCAAATTTATAATTTTCATATGGTGTAACGTAGGCGTTGATTACATTTGTTAAAAAATAACAAAACGATTTTTATGAGAAATAAATCGACCTTTAAAATGTATTTTATCTGTCATTTTAATATAAAAATATTCGATCTCTTACAATGGTGCCAGATTTGTCAAACGAGCACGGGATTGGCTAGAATCGGTACATAAACAGCAAAAAGTTTTGGGCTTATGAATTATGAATCCTTATTGTCTGTTCTATATACTCTAGCATTAACTTTTTGCTAGTATTGTCGCGAAACAACTACCTTAAGGTGAAGCGGAAATTTATTTTTCATAATTTTAAAAAATAATGCTCTAGGTTATTAAATAAAAATAAATAAAAATTTCTAAACACATTGATTTATAACTTTCCCATTATAACACTAAAAAACAATCCATTATAAAACTTTCCCATTATAACACTAAAACAATGTTATAATAAACAGATTGTAAAATACAAAAAAAAAAAATATTTTCATTAAATTATACTAAAAATAAATTAAAAGCTTAAAATGATGAACACGTTTGTACAATATAATTATTTAGAGTTTTATACTTTTTATATTCCGCACATTGACAAGAGAATAACACACGTAATAGCGAACTCTTTTTTATACAATTTAAAAATTTCATAAATAATTGAAATATTATATTTAGCAATTAAATATTCCAGCGCCTCCCAATCGATCGCAGACCCCAAAGATCGAAAATAATTTTCTTTTCACCCGGGGCGCGACCACAACGAGGCCGTGTAAAGACAATTAATAACAAATTTAAATTTAGGGAACGAAGAAAAGATTATTTTTATTAAAGACAAAAGGATCAGCCGGGGCTCGAACCCGGGATCTTTGCATATGTACTGCAATGCTTTGTCATAAGAGCTTTAGCTCCTATATCCACTAAACTACTGATCCCTGAACCCAAACTAATACCTATTGTCTATATGAATTATGGAATTTCTTTTTTAATCCTCTCTTCGTTCATTTTTCGCAGCGTAGGCCTTGATTCATTAATTAAACAATTAAATATTCCAGCGCCGTTCGAGCCCCGGCTGATCCTTTTGTCTATAATAAAAATAATCTTTTCTTCGTTCCCTAAATTTAAATTATACTTCTCATTTCGATTATTTTTAAATGTAATTAAATTACTTTCAGCTTTCAACAGTTTATAAAAATGAAAAAGAAATTACCGAGGTCTAGATGCACACACACAGATAAGCATGCCAGCTGGATAATAAATCTATTTGGGCCCCCACTTTTATACTTAATAAATTAAAAAAATTTCTCTGTTCGTTTCATTGTAATTATACAAACAAATAAAAAATTATTGTCTACGTTGTCTACGTTCTTCTCTTCTTTAAACAAAGAAGAAAAAAAACGAAGAAAAAATCTATTATATTATCCAAAGGAAAAAGGTCTGGAATGCAATATATGTATATTGGAAATTTATAATAAATATTTTAATATTTATGCAAAGGAATTTAATAAATTCTTAAGAGAGTGAAGTAAATGGAAGAATAATAATAGAATGGGATTTTTGAATTGAAAAATGAGTCTTGGCGAGATTTGTAAATAAATAGAAGTCAGCCTATCACTCCAGTCGTCAACATTACTAACAACAAATAGACTGGGTACGCTATCTACAGTTTCAGTAAATTCAAAATTTTAAGTTCTTTCGCGACAATACTAGCAAAAAGTTAATGCTAGATTATATAGAACAGGCAATAAGGATTCATAATTCATAAGCCCAAAAACTTTTTGCTGTTTATGTACCGATTCTAGCCAATCCCGTGCTCGTTTGACAAATCTGGAACCATTGTAAGAGATTGAATATTTTTATATTAAAATGACAGATAAAATACATTTAAAAGTTAAAAAATTTCTATAAAAATCGTTTTGTTATTTTTTAACAAATGTAATCAATGCCTATGTTACACCTTATGAAAATTATAATTTTTAAAAAATCTAAGCGCATGCGCGCTTTATACATCTTTTCGCTGGTTAAATAAATGCGCTGTTCCCAAATTGTTTTCAGTGTAAATTTTTTTTTTATACATTTTTCATTATTTATTCCTTATTATCTCAGAAACTGTGTTGTAACTATGAATCAAAATTGTCTTAAAATATGTATTGGTTATTGTTTAATGTTGGTTTAGTTTTTTATAAAAATGGTAAGAACGGTTTCTTAATTATAATTAAATATGTATGTAAATTTTCCGATATCCCGTATAGTGCAATGTATAAGAGTGAAAAACTCTATTTTTGAAATTTAATATCTCTCCGGAGCTATATTGTTCATAAATTTCGTTCTGCCACCAATCGATGCAGAAGTATTCAAATAACAATGTGTCTAAATTTCAAAAAAATCCTAAAAAATCCCATTTGGCGGAACAACTACCTTAATCTGTAATAGTCTGAAACATGTCTGGACTTGTATTTGGCATCCTTGCAATGCCTTAGCTTTAAAGAATTCTAGATTCTATAGAAGAATCGCTACACCTGCCCATTTATTAAATGACTAGAAAGTGACAACTTATTTAGGTTTGTTATATTTAGAATAGTACCTGGCGAACCGAGCATTGATCGGTGATATTTTTACTATATTTAAAAGCAATATAAATTAATATTATTTTTATTTTTAAATTCAGAGCAAATGGTCAATTTTTATTTGCAGAAAATAAAATTAATTTTTTTTCCTAAGTATTGACCCGCTCCGACCATCATCAAAGTATATCCTGTTCTGCACAAGGTAGTGAATTTAATTGCAATTAAATATAATATTAATACACATGGAGGTTCCTACTTTGAGCCATTTAAATCCTGAAGAAAGGAAAACAGAATGTCGGGGTTTTTAAGGGAATGAAATTGAAGTTCGAATAGAGTAGAAAATAGAAAATGCCTCTAATTAATTAAATTTTCTAATTTTAATTGGTATATGATACTATCATAATAGTTATTAGTGAGTTTTAAAATAAAAAACTATTAAAATGAAAAGTAAATCAAAAAATTATTTATTAATTTTTAAAGAAAAAATTAATTATTGATTTTATAACAAATATTAAAAAATACAAATCTTTAAAAAATAATCAAAAAACACGTTTATTCGAAACCAATGTAGAATGCTGGCTAACCGTTCTACTAACATTAAACACAATTTTGACTTTTTTAATCCCAAAATTTTAGACAATTTATAATAACTTGGAAAAAAGATTAATTTTGGAAATGATCGAAATTTTAAATAACAAAAATTCGATTAATAGTCAAATATGGATTGTTTCTCGAATATTTATAAAAAATTTTAGAGAAAAATAAATTTTCATAACTATTTATATTTTTATTTAAAGGTAATCTGGTCACCAAAACAAAATGTACAAAATATTTAATATCTTAGTGTTGCTTTCTAAATTTTAAAGGAAGCAACGTTTTTTTTTCCTTTTATCTTTTTTACAAAAATTTACCATTGAAAAAGGGAGAAATTCTCCCGAAACGTTTGGTTTCGATAAACGTATTTTTTGATTGTTTTTTAAATATTTTTATTTTTTAATATAAATTTTTATTGACACATCCAGCTACTAATAATTAGAAAAAAATAATCAAATGAAAGTAACTCGAAGATGAGGCCCTGACAAGAGACTGTCTGATTTCTTGATTCGAAAACCCCATAATCCTTGATTTTCATTAATATCGTACAAGCCGAGAAAATTATTTATTGAATATTTCTTGTATTAAATAAATTCATTTTTTATAAAAATGTCTCAAAATGTTTATTAGCAATCTTACGTTTCGCTCCTTTATCAATGGAAATTTTTGAAAAATAGTTGCTTTATAATTCTTTTTGGAGCAACTATTTTTCTATATTTCCATGGATAAATGGAGAATATGTATATATGTGTGGGTGGCACCAAAATCCCGAAACCCAAAATCTCGACAGCCAAAATCCTGACAACCCAAAATCCCGACATCCGAAATCCCAACAGCCAAAATACCGACAAGCCAAAATTCCGGCATAATTATGATTTTTTATTAACCTTCTTGATATTTACACAAATATATACTTACTATCTATATGTATTTGACTATATTATCATAATTAAGACAAAAAGTACATGTCAAATATCAAAATAATAAATAAATAAATTAAATTTTATTAAATTTGAAAAATAGACATTTTTTCCCCTTAAGAGGATTGACAAAAGACTCTAAAATTCTTAAATTTATATGGATTATTAGTTTTATTTATTTTATTATGTGAACCCATATATGTATATGTTTATTTGCATCAAGCAGAGGACAATCTTATTGATTTCTCATTATTAATCAACAACTCTGCTACTCTCGGCAAAAGAAAATCTTTTCAATTAAATAATAGTAATGGTTCCCTGGGATAGGACTAATAATTGATGAATCCCTAAACGTTGACAGTTGCGAGGGATTCCCTTCAGCCATGTACCTTTCGGCTTGTTATGCGCAGGACACCCTGCCCTTGAGATTTACCTTCTAATATTCTAATTACAATTCGTATCGAGTTGAGGTGTTTTCCTTAACGTGACTAATTCGACACTTCTAAGCCAAGAATTAACCCCAGGTCGGTGTCATTTTCAAACGATTTAATAAAGATCAAGCACAATTAATCTAGCTCTTTGGATCTGGCAGCGTCTTTTCCACCCTTGTCATCGAATATTAACACAAAGACCAAATGCTCGTTTCGTGTTGCTTGGGAAAAGTGTTAGGCTTCCCCCCGAGAGGGAGGGCCTCATTTGAGTCCTCCCAGGGCGTTAATCAATCCGGGCTGCAAGTATTTACTTAGGCAATGCAGGAGTACTAATTAACCAAACAGGACGCCAAAGGATTGGCGCCCGCATCCCTACTTTATTCTATTATTTTCACAATATACCATGATAGCAGCAATCACAAACAAACTTCTTTGCAACCTACTCACCATCCATATTGTATACACAACCAGCAGACGAAAGATATTATTTGCGGAATAAACAAATACTAGAAAGCAGAACTTTACTTTATTATTATTATTATTTTTTTTTTTTTGTATTTTATTCATAAAGGAAAGTCGATTAATATACAATTTCGTTTTGAATTGTAAAAAATCTCTGTGGCAGGCCGTAGGAAAGGGTAGATTTCGAAGGGGCTCTACCCCTTTAGACTGCTCCTATCAAAAACTTTTCAGACACAAGATGTAGAGGTTAATTAGTAGAATATTAGCCATTTGTAACCAAACTGGTATCATTCATATAAACGTTGTTATAAATTTTTTAAGTTTTCACCATTTTCACCCCCTTGAAGCTGAAATCACCAAAAACTAATCAGTCCTTGTTTACATCAATACTAAATTTTGTGCCAAATTTTATTGCAATCGGTTGAACGTTGCGGCCTGCAGCGCACCCACAATATTGCGAGACATACTCCCCACATACCCATATATGTATATAAACATTTGGATGGAGGCTGGTTTTCAGGTCTAGTGGCCATGATCGGAAAAAATATGAAAAAAAATATAAAAAAAATTATTTTATATATTTTTATATGCAATTTTTGAGTTTGAAAATTTTAATCTTGTTTTTGAAACTGTATGTAGGTAATCTTCGATTTTTTTGATATTTTTTTATTTTAAACTTCTATTCATTCTACAAATTATAAGACCGGGTTGATATTGGTGGTGCTATGATAATTACTATTTTTTTTCGATTTTCGATTTTTGATTTTGATTTTCTTTAACAAACTAAAATACTAATTATTTATTTTAAACACCTGTTAACGATAAAAATCAATTCAAAATAACTAAAAAAAGAGAATTCAATACCAAAAAGTGGTTTTAGTGATAGCGAATAAATTTTTTTCGAAATTTTGAAATAATAATTATCATAGGACCACTAACACCCCGATGTTAAAATTTGTAGAAATAATAGAAGTTTAAAATAAAAAATTATCAAAAAAATTGAAGAGTAAGTAAAGTTTTAAAAACAAGTCGTACAATGAGAGTGAGCGCAATAGGTATATTTCTTCGAAATCTACCTAAAAATTGTTTTGATGAGAGTAGCTAAGTCTTTGATTCATAAAGAGAAATTATTAAGAATCTGAGATAACGATTTGTCGACCCAAAAACACTATAATCCAGAATTTTCATCGAAATCGTTAGAACCGTTTTCGAGAAGCTTTGTATATATATATATATATATACCGGGAGTTTTTTTTATCTTGAGACAGTCCTACAACTCAAAAACTGTGTATTATATGAAAAAAATTTCAAATAAAAGTTTATTTATATCAGTGGGGAAACAAAACTACGCCATTGTTTGTCGACCTAGAACAAGCTTTCAAGGGTATTTCGAGGCCAAGTTCTGTTTTTTAAATGGAAAGCTATATGTTTCTGTACATATTCTGAATCTACAAAAAAAAAAAAAAAAAAAAAACTGAACAACTTTTATTAGAACTATGTTTTTATACGACATCAAATAATTAAAAATATTAAATCAATTAGATCTCAAAAAAAAACATTCTAGTAATTATTTTTAACAATCATTCAATAAATTCAATAAATATTTATTAAATCGCAAAGTCACAACAATGAAAATAAGTGTTTATAATGATCTTAAAACTTAATTATACAGAGATTAAAGAGATTATTTTTTTACTTAATAGAACTATTTAAAATTCTTGAGTTTCAAAAAGTTCTTTCTCGTGTCAATCCAGTAGATAGCTATTTTGTATTTCCATAATAAAAGTGGAGCATTTTTTGTTGAAGACAGAATTGAAATGGTCCTAATTTATGCGGTAATTGTGGAAGAAGTATTATAATGGGGCTGGCATTGAAATGGATGCTGATCGTTTTCCTGATAGGAATACACCCTCCCAAGCTTCACTTTATCGTGTTGTAAATCTGTTAAAAAACACAACAAATCTAAAGGCTACGAAGAAACTGAAACAGGCCAAAATAACGAAATTGGAACTGGAATTCATCCAGAAGACTTGCGATACACTCTGGAATGTCTCAGAACAGTGTCGAAAAATTATTAAATTATTAATTATTATTAAATTATTTATTTAATAATTAAATATTTGATAATTATGTTGAATGGTTGTTAAAAATAATTATTAGAATGTTTTTTTGAGATCTAATTGATTTAATATTTTTAATTATTTGATGTCGTATAAAAAAATAGTTCTAATAAAAGTTGTTTAGTTTTTTTTTGTAGATTCAGTATATGTACAGAAACATATAGCTTTCCAATCAAAAAACAGAACATGACCTCGAAACACCCATGAAAGTCTGTTCTAGGTCGACAAACAGTAGCGTAGTTTTGTTTCCCCTGATATAAAATAAACTTTTATTTGAAACTTTTCTTCATATAATCCACTGTTTCCGAGTTATAAGACTGTCTCAAGATAAAAAATTCACTTGGTATATCTAGTCTATATAATAAAAATGAATTTCTGTTTCTTTGTAAGCGCAGATCTCTCAAATGCCTGGACCGATTCGGCTAATTTATTTTAATCTTCGTAATAGTCCAATTCAGGTTAATACGTAAAAAAAAAAATGGAAAAGTTGCCCGGAAAATTGGAAAATTCAGGAAAAACTAAAAAAAATTCAGGTTAGCCAACATAGCTTGCAAAACAATAAAATAACTAAACTAGCAAAAAAAACAAGCGTTGGCAGCCCTGTTTGTTTGATTTTTGAGTGTCATTCATTATCAATAGTTCTAATCACATTACCGTTGAAGAAGAATTTAATACTGCAACAAAGATTTAAAAAAACTATCTATTTTTTTAAAGTACATTTGAAACCAAAAATTAAAAAAAAATCGTCATGATAACTACATTTTTGAAAAAGTTATTGTTATTTAAAAAAAGCTATTTTTTAAAAAATTCCCAAGTTCTTTTGGGTTGGGTGAAGAAATTTGAAAAAAATTCTGAAAACCGTCTTTAATAGGGTAGAAAAAATAAAAAAGTTTCTGCCAAGTTTTTGATTATATATATATATATAGATGAAAAATATTTAATTTAAAATAAAATATGTTATTTAAAAATCATTTTTCTTAAAAATACCCTTGGGAATCTCACCTCATATTTTTTCTATTGTATTTAAGACCCTCAGCCATTTCAAAAGAACTAAGCCTTTTGGCTTTTGTATTCATTTAAATATTATTTATTTATTTCAAAGTTAATTATAAAGGATTATTGAAACTATACTAACTATACTAATTGAAAGGAATTAATTAGCTTTTGGAATTTCTTTAAAAATATATTTTAAAAATTAAAACCAAAATTCAATTAGCCCGTAGAATTCTTTAAAGAAAACGAAATCATTTGAAAACCCATTGTTATATTGTTTTGAAATCTAGGAAATTTCAGCCTATTGAAATTATTAAAAACCTATTTTGATCTTAATTAAACCTAAATTTTCTATAATCTAATAATAAACTTTAAAAGTTTATTATTTTTAATTTTTTAATTGGATAATTCTCCCCAAATGACGATTTTTACCTTATTTATTGAATTTTTACAAGACAAAAACTTTATTTTATTTTAAGTTGAAAGAACCTTTTTGCCGAATAATTGAGTAGCAGAAGGGACAATAAAATATTGCCTTCTGCTGAAAAAATAAATTTTTTAAATTCATTCATAAAGAGATATACTTTGTCCTCTTCATCAATCTATTACATTTTTTTTTTACTTAGAGAAAGTGGTGTAGGTTTTAGGTGAAACGTGATATTAATTAATAAAGTAAAGGGTGTGTAGTTTCACTGTGAAAATACACACCCTTTATTTTATTAATATATTACAATTGATTCACAAGAGTTGATATATGAAAGTGTTCTTTACACGTGTATAAAACATCAATAAAACAGCTCTCGTGGGGGTCCAGGGGCGAAGCCCCTGGCTAGCAAAAGGCCCGCCAAAGGCGGTCCTTGAAGCTAGTATATATATATATATATATATATAAATTAAATGAGATTATTATTTTATTTATTTATATATTTATTTGATGCTGATAATTTAAATTAAATTTACTAGAAAATAAAAGCTTCTGGGTAGTTTGAATTTCGAATCCCTCCTGAAGTTTCATTGGTATGACAAACCAACCGGTTTAAGGGTCAGATATTATTCATCTCTGCTTTAGAGAATCAATTCTTAATTAATTGATTTGTTTTTAATTTGAATTTAACTTTTGTTCCCAAATTCAGAGAGTGGACTCGCCTAGCTTTAACGCAGCTTTCATTTTTACTCGCGCATTCGGTTGACTAAATACAGGCGGCACTCCAAATCTAATTCCAATGATTATTTTGTTAAGTTATTATATGACATTTGAGAAATATTTTGTAGGTTTAGATCAATAAACTTGTTGATGTATATTTTATAATTGTATTTGTTTCATACAGTAATAAATGACAAAACATATCCTCTAAAGTTGGCTTAGTGGCAAAAAGAGCTCGAATAAGTAAAAATAAAATTAGTATTCAATTCTGACCAGCAGTTATAATGTTCGATTTGACTTGAGTTTTTTATTAATTTGTTTGAGTTCAATATCAAAAAGGGGGAAAATAAAACTCCCATTACATAAAATTTCGTCTTTTCCGTTTGTTGAAAAGGTTATGTTTTGTCGGGATTAGCAAAGTTGTTGAATCACAAAGAGAAATCAATGCGGTTGTCCTCTGTTTGATGCAAATAAATATATACATAGATATTTTAATTTTTTTATTTTATTAATCCGATAATGAGTTAGAAGAATAACGTGCATCCCCTTACGACCTGGATTGCCGTGAAAAGAATACGTATAACAAATATAAATATATATATATATATATATATATATATATATATATTATATAATTCACTGGCGCAACCACAGGCAGGGCTAAGGGGGCTGAAGCCTCCCCCCCCCAAGAAAAGAAAAAAAATTAAAAGTAAAAATTAACAAATTAACAAATGAAAATGAAAAAAATATTTGGTAAATTTTAATCAATATTTTGACTACATATAAATTAAGACAAAAAATGACAACATATTCGTAAAATGCCAAAAATAAAGTTTTGAGAATTTCGAAGTTTAATAATTTAAAGACAAGACTTTGAAATATAATATTAAATTAAATTATTTAACTTTGAAATTGTCAAAACATTTTTTTTGGCATTTTACGAAAATTATATATGTATAATATATCAGTGGCGTTCGGTCCATGGATGCTGTGGATGCGGCGTATCCCTAAAATTTCAAACATTTAGAGTATTTTCATAAATATATAAGGCGACTTTACAATAATTTCAGGAGGATCTTTAAATTTTAAATTATTATCCGTTATTTCAAATATTTCTATAAAAAATTTTCTTTTTGAAAAGTATATTAGTTCTCGAAATAAAATAAAATTGTTGCATAGTTTCAAGAGGCAATTAAAAGGAATGATTTTTCCGAAACGGGTGCTGATAGAAGGTTTGAAGTCCCTTTCTGGTATATCTTCCAGTTCAAGCAAGTCAAAAATAAGTCCTGACGAGTTTTAGTAAAATAAAAATTTTTCTCACTGAGAAACTATTAAAATAGGAATAATAGAAAGAGGGAATAAATAAACAAGATGATTCGAGAATTTCTATACTAATTCATTTCTAAGAACTTTCAATATATAACATCGGAATTAACTAAGAGTGCTATAGAAAAGTCATAGCTTGCTTATAGCAATACAATTAGGAGTAATTTAAGATTTGCTTATAGGACAGGCTGATTCATTGTGGAAGATGGTCAATTTCCATCTCAGGGACTGTGGAGTTTAAGTCAAAAGATTTAATTTCTGACTCCTACCCTCACTCACGCAAAGCAAATCCGTTTGGGGGCGAAGGTCTCAAAATATATTTTTAAAAAGATCTAATGTTAAATTTGAAAAAATTGCTAAAAAAAAGCGAAGATTCAAATAAAATTAAAAAAATTAAGGGTACTTTTTTGGACAGCAGTTGAAAAGTCACCAAGCGCCACTGATATATATATATGTGTGTATTAGCCCCTCCAAGACAAAATACTGATTGCGCCACTGATATAATTTATTTTTTAATGACTATATTTTCGAGGTTTGAGCTTCATAATCAGTCTTTTAATTTTGTATGTTATTTCTCATGGTGTTTCTAATTAAAAAGAATGATGATGGAGGTCAAACCTTAGAAACTATACGGTCTCAAACAAATAAAATATATATATATATACAATCCATATTTATATTTGGTATATAGGTATATATTTGTATGTTTATTTACATCAAACAGAGCACACCCTTATTGATTTCTCTTTATTAACATTTTTTTTATTGACCCATTTTTTCCTCTTCGGATTCTTAATACCCTTCCTTGTAGGAAACAGAATTATTTAAATTTTTATGAAGCCCTTATTTATTGTGAGGAAAATTTTAGGTAAACGGGGTTTTTGAACTGTTTATTAATTGCAAACAAACTGACGTTAAATACTGTGTTTGATTACTAATGTGATTGTTCATCTAGCATGTTATTTTTATCAGTGAATGTGTGTTTATATATTTTATTATTATCATTTATTTATTATTAAAGTTGTTGTAGGGATATAAGGACTATATTTTTTATGAAGATAATTTATATTTTATTGCTAACGTTTTGTCAACTTTATTGACTTCTTCAGGGCTCTAAAAAGTGATAAGGTCTCAATTAATACAGATTATAACATTTTCAAATCAAAATCATAATTAATCTCAAAAACCAGTTCAATACATACAAAAAACAATTTAATACACATAAAAAACTCATTTTACATACCAAAACTCCCTGCATATTTGTCGTTTTTATAATTATTCTTTCTTAGAAAACATAGCAAAGCAAGTGAACATCAATCAGATTGAATATTTTTATTTATTTATTTATTTTTTAAGAAAGAATAATTATTTTCAATTTTTATTTTATTACCTGTTCGGAAATGAATGAAGGTAATTCACACTCTTTACTAATATCCGAGCAGATAGTCTCAAATTCATTATATATATAAGTTTATTGAAGAATTCTTTTCCATTACCTTCAAAGAATGAATGTATTTTAAATCAATTACATCAAATTTTAGACACTTTAAAGTAAGTAGCAAATTAAGATAATCCAATATTTTCTGGGTGGAATTGAATTTGAATTTGTTTGTTCAGTTTGCTCTCTGGTTATTTTGGTTTTTGTGTGTTCCTGGTGTTTTTCGTTTTTTGAGAAAAAAATAAAATAAATTTAAATGTATATATTTGAAAAGAACAAAGATATTTTTAAGTTTAAAAATTTTTTTTCAATCTGATTGATGTTAATGACTTGCCTTGTGTATGTTTACCAAGAAAGAACAATTATAAAAATGACAAAATATGCAGGAAGTTAACTATTTGGTATGTAAAATGAGTTTTTTATGTGTATTAATTTGTTTTTTGTATGTATTGAACTTGTTTTTGAGATCAGTTTTGATTTTGATTTGAAAATATTATAATCTGTATTAATAAACTGTATCACTTTTTAGAGCCCTAAAGAAGTCAACAAAGTTGACGAAACGTTGGAAATAAAATATAAATTATCTGCATAAAAAATGTAGTCCTTATTTTCCTATAACAACTTTAATAATTTAATCGATGGACATAACTAAACAAAATAATTATTTATTTATTTTTTAATTTTCTAGCCATGATATTAAAAAATATTATTATTAAAACTAAAAATACAGTATAAAACATAATACAGCTATGAGTTCATGTATGTTAATAAAAAACGGTTGTTTGTTCAAGAAGATTACGATTTCAAGGCGTGTATATTATTACATCAAAAAATGTCTAAGGAGCATAGAAGAAGACAAAAACATTTTATCAGCTTAATTTAATAAAAATGAAAATAACTCGATAAAGGGCGTTTTCAACCCCTCTTTCCCCACCTTGCTCCAAATTTACTCGTTATTAAATAAATTTATAAAGTAATGCACGATATTATTAGATGGAAAATTCCAAAACATTAAATAATATGGAATAAATTCCCTTACCTCTTTACTTTTAGTAGAATTCAACAATATATTAACATTTCAAATAAGAAAGCTGAACTTATGTTAATATTAGAAAAAAACACCCGCTTTTGATAATTAAATGATTGTAAATCTCTAAACTTTTATAAAAAAATTTAAACACATCTATGTTATATAAATCTACTCATAGAATTTCAATCAAAATTATAATTCTATTCTTTATATGCTTAAAGCGAATTTAAACAAAATCTTTATAGTATTTTTTGAGAAAATTTTAAATAAACCTAAAATTACTTGAAGTAAATGCTAGTTAGTATTTCAATTAGCCTGCGACAAAATTTTAACTTTCCAATCTCCAAATCTATATAAATAAAAATGTACTGTTACGCTTAAGTGATACGTTGAAGGATCTCCGAAAGTTCTTCACCGATTTCTTTGAAATTTTCACACAACATTCCATTCAAATAGACGAGTGTTTTTATAGATATCACACCTGTGGAATCTAAAAAAAAAATATTTTTTCGAGGAAACAACGCCAGCGCCTCTCTGGGGTAAAAGCAAACAAACAAGATGGCCGATAATAGCTTTTTGGAAATCTTTCAACTGTCAATATTATTTTTGGTTAAGGGAAAAATTTTGACAAGTAATATATAATTCATTTACTGTTTTAATACCTATTCTATAATTATTTACATTTTCAATTTATTTTCAAAACTATTATTTTTTTACATATATTTAAATTTTTGATAAAATCAATTTTGACAGGTAAGCAATATATAATCATTTATCATTATTTTAATGAGGCGCTGCCCGCCAGGGACTAGGTGACGCCCGGCCGAAGGCCTGGGCGTCAGCTAGTTTTAAATAAATTTCGAATTTAGAAAAAATATTAATTTTGGAAATGATCAAAATCTTAATAATAATTCAATTAACAAAAGGTCAGTTATGGTTTTCTAATATATATATATATATATCCGCGATTTTTTTACGGATGACTCCGCATATCGCATCCCTCTTTCCACCTCTCTCTATCATTCCAATCTCCCTCGTGTAGTCCCCGGGCATTCATCGCACTCAGCACGTCCTGATGCCAGGTCCTTGGGGTCGTGCCCGTTTTCTCTTCTCGACAAGAACCCATTGCCACACTCGCTTCGGCCATCGACTATCCTCCATCCCTCATCAGGTAATATAATATAATATATAATTCTAATATATACAAAAAAAATTCGATAATATTTATATTTTGTATTTTTATTCAAGGTAATTTCATCTCCAAAAGAAACTGTACTATCAGTGAGGTGCGGCCCATGGAGGCTGTGGATGCGTATTTCAAATAACGTTTTCAAATTGTTTTTTATAAAAAAAATTGTATTTATTGATATATTTGAAAGTTTATAATAGGAAAATAAGGACAAGTTTTTATGCCTAATAAACAGCTGATAAATAAAAAATTCACACATAAAACTTGTTCTTATTTTCCTATTATAAACTTTCAAATTAATACATATTCTGGACAGATATGATAGTAATAATTTATTGATATAAAGGGATACATTCAGAGTTATGATTACGAACACCTAATTTTATTTTATAATTGTTACTCAAAAGGAAATAAACTGCAACGGATCGTTGCTAAACTTTATCCAAATTCAATCGAAATATTAATATGTTTGTTCCTTTATTATTAATCATATATCACTTGCAATTTGTAGTTCATGTTGACATTAATTAAAAATAATTCTCATTTAATAGTCGAGGAATAACCATTCTACATTGGATTTTTGACATTTCGGTTATTGTTGCTGAAGACTTGGAGGAATCGACTTAAAATCAAAAATAGCTATCGATTCTCATCTAATACTTGAGGAATAACAATTCTACATTAGGTTTTTGACGTTTCGATTATTATTGGTAACCATTGCTGAAGACATGGAGGAATCGACATAAAATCAAAAATATCGATCGATTCTCATCTAATACTAGAGGAATAACCTTATTGCATTCTATCTTTGATATTTTGACTATTAATGGCAATCTCTACTGAAAACGTGGAAGAATCTACTTAAAATCAAAAGGACTAAATTCTTTTATGGCAAACAACTCAAGCTTGAGTTCTATGGGGGGGGGCGTTTCTGATACCCCCCCCCCCCCCCCCCCGCCGACAATTCGATCGCGACAGACTTCCGAGATCAAAAGTAGATCTTATATACCGGCGACCGCCCCCCCCAAATCAGAGGTCTGGATCCGCCTGCTTCAGACCAAACAAAACACGAGATAAAAATATATTTTTTTCAAATCAGCGCGGTCAAAATAATTCTTTGATATATTAATGAGAAAATTAAAAATTTATCAAACACAACAGCGTTCACAGCCAGTGACAAAATAAACTCCTTCAAGAGAAAGTTGGTCCTGTTTTGTTCACAAATACAGGAGGAGAATTTATTTGCATTTCCCACTCTATCATCATTTTTGAAAAAATCTCCAAAGGCAGATGTGGTTGCAGATATCATTGTTCATTTAGAAGGCCTTCAAAAAAGCTTTAAGAAGTATTTCTCTGAAGATTATTCAAAAGTGGACTGGACCAGAAAACCTTTTTCGGGAACCTCACCAAATGAATTGGAACTAAAAGAAAGTTTTATCGATCTTACAGAAGATAGTTCCATGAAATATTATTTTAAAGAGAAATCTTTAATTAACTTCTGGATCGGATGTAAAACCGAGTACCATTTGATCTTCCGGCAAGCTCTCCTATTTTTATTATCATTTGTTACGAGTTACTTGTGTGAGACTGGATTTTCTGAACTCTTGTACTTAAAAAATAAACATAGAAGCAGAATAAGTGTTGAAGAGGACTTAAGAGTGAAGATAAGTTCCGTTACTCCTAATGTTGATATTTTAATCACAGTCAAACAACAACAAGTTTCGCACTAAAGACTATAAATGTATATTTTGTATGATGATTAATTTTTTGCTAAGTTTGTACTAATTTTTTATTTGTATGTTTTTAGACCTATGGGTAATAAATAAAACTGTAAATTAATACCATTTTAATCTTTTTATTTCTCCTTTATTATAAGCATGTTATAAATAAACAAATATCTAACTATTAAATATGAAGTTTTCTCAGAATTTAATTCAAAAAGTCTTTGAACACATATAGAAGAGTAAATATTATACGTTTATTAAAATATTTAGGTCTGGTGGTACGGCAAAATTTCTGAAAAATCAAGTGGTACGCAGGTGCAAAAAGGTTGAGAACCCATGCTTTAGAGGATGCACCTTCTGGTGTATCTCCTTCTCACATCAATATCATTAAAAAAAAAAAAAAAAAAAAAAAAGAAAATTAAATTTTATTTTTCATCCAATAACAAAAAAAAAATTGTCAAGTGGAAACTTGTAAATTTGTCAATTTCCATGTAAATTTCAAAATTTGATTTTCTCAAGGTTTTTAGTTAAATAATAGTTTAATATTCAAGTGAAAAAGTAAAATTTTTGGATAAAATAAAAGAAATTAAGCAGTATTTCTGATAAGCGAATTTAATCAGAATTCTACAGAAACTAACTTAAGTTTTAAACATCTGAGTTTTATTATATTTTAAATTATTGTGAATGGCACATACATACAAACTGACAAAGTGGAATTATTTAAAGCAGGGCTGTCCAACCCGCGGCTCAGCACTGCAATGAATGCGGCCCAACATACAATCATATACTTCCTTAAAACATTGAGATTTTGGAAATTGTATCTGATACAATTTGCCCTGATGATTTTTTTTCTCTAAAATAAGAAATCTGAAAATCTACTGAAATGTTTTCGACAAATAAAAGTGATAATTTTAAATTTTGAATCTGTAATTAGATTTCAATATTTGTGATGGAATTTATTAGAATATTATTTGTTATTTTATTCATTAAATATTTAAATTGAAAGTTTTTGTGCCGAGGGTAGCAGAATTTTTATATGTATATTGAAGGAGACAATAAAGAGTGTGTCTTCTGCTGGAATTATAAAATTTATAATTCCAGCAGAAGACACACTCTTTTATTGTCTCCTTCAAAATTAAATATTTATTTAAAAGTTTATTCCTCTAAATATTGATTTTTAATTAATGACGAAAAGTTAAGTGAAAATCACCTGACTAACGCACACGCTATTTATTTGAAAACAATCTCAAATCAATTGGGCATGTCTTGAATACGTTTTTATTTAATCTGGAATTATTTTCCTTCCTGATTGATATCTTATCAAGTAACGGGATTATTTTCCTTTGCTCTGTTTTTTGCATTGAAATGCATTGATTTCATTTCGAGTCAAGCAGCCAGAGGGTCAAGTGCTTAATATTTGTGTTTTATGGGTGTCACGTTTTAGTGTATTTCATTTGACAACTGCTTTTTGAGAATTGTTCAAACCTTCATGAGACAAGGTAAACATTTAAATACAAGTTTTAAAATCTTTTGGATAATTTAATGATTCCAATTATAAAAAAACATTTCAAATCTAGTTGCATAATATATTATTCTTTAAAAAAATTTTTAACTATAAAATACTAGGTAGGTTTCACATAAATAAAATATCGGATGCTTTTTTAGCACGACTCTATATATTTCGGGGTATAAGCCCATCTTCAGGAGTTAACAAAGTACACTCTAGAAAGACGGACTGGTAAGCGAAATATGTAGGTTATAATAAAAGGCAAATCCAAATAAATTAAATTATTTATTCAAATACCGACGTTTCGGAGACCTTTTCTCTCCTTCTTCAGGGTAATGAATAGTTATTGATGGGTGAGTAGTATAACTCGGCTCCCATTTGTCTCTCATTATCCTGAAGAAAGAGAGAAAAGGTCTCCGAAACCTCGGTATTTGAATAAATAATTTAAATAATTTGGACTGCCTTTCATTATAACTAGAGACCGGATTCCTATGTGATTGCATATTTTGTTTGCCGCCACATACGACCCAGGTGGGAGGCCTGGGTTCGAGCCTTGATAGCATATAAAATTTGGGCCGGCTAAATTTCGGCTTCCTCACTAACCTTATTAACACTTAACTGATGTGCTGTCTAAATAGGCTTTGTTCCCAGTGACAATAAATAAATAATAAAATATATATATATATATATATATATATATATATATATATATATAATAATATTCCTAATGAGAATTTTGTGCAATTTTTTACCCAATAAAAAGTAGATATTTGACAAATGGTTTTATTTTTTTCATAGCACTCCTTCAATTATATAGTCTTTTTGTCTTCCATTTTAATTTTTTATTGCATAAAAAAATTTATTTTGCCATCTTTTACTGCATATATTTGCATATTTCAACCTATTCTGCATATTAGTTGCATATTTCAGCAATTTTAACTGCATATTTTATGGCATATTTTGGCAGTTTTTACTCCATAAAAATCCGGTCTCTAATTATAACCTACTTATTTTATTTACTTTATTTAATATGTTTCACCAAGAACCTACAGCATTCTCCCTTAACAAAATATTATTCTTTATTATGGTGGATATCATTATTCTACAATATTAACTATCTTTTTGATTAATAAATATTAATAGTATTAATATATATTATCTACGGCCCGAGAAATTTTTTTCTTCAAATATGGCCCGTGTAAGCCAAAAGGTTGCACACCCCTGATCTAAAGTTACCTAAAGGGAAACTTAAAACGAATTAGAATTTTTGAAGCAATTTCAAATTGTTTTGTGCAAGTGAAAGGAAAATAAAAATAACTTATTCAGCATTTTATATTAAATATTGAGAAGCAAAGAAATGTTTTCTATAAGATGCGACTGTTTCTTTAAAGAAAAATAACCTCCTTTTTTATGTAGAAAAGAAAAGGAGAGGGAAAAATAATTTTAATTTTAGATTAAAATGATGCTTATAAATCGTAAGGAAATTATCTCTATCCCTTAATGGAGAAAATCTTCCTAGCCCCCATTAGATATTTATAGCCGGATTGTATATATTTTTGCAAGAATTTAATTTTAACTCTTTTTTTGGCTCCAGGTTTTGTTTAAGAGAATTCATTTTCTTAAGATTCCCCCTCTGAGTAAATTAGGATGTTGAAGGAAGAAGAAGAAAAAGCCAGGGTTTGTCTGCTGAAACTCGGAGTGCTCAGGATTTCGCTTGGGAGTGCAATTATCCGATTGGATACATTAATCGTGGAATATTTGTGTCGCAACTAAGGACATTTTTCTCCATTTGGAAATCTATTTGGCTTGTTTTTCAGCCAACTACTTGGAAAAACTTCTCGTTTTAAATCAAGATCGCTATCTCTAAGGATCGAGCAGTAATGAGTTACAAAAAAACAAATAGTTCATGAATTGGTCTTAGCTTATGAAAATAATTTGTGTATTGAATTTTTTGTATTTTTTTGTATTTTTTTTGTATTTGGTATCTTATATCAAAGATATCGATTACAAAAAATAGATATAAAAAGTCGAAATATCATTTAAAACTAACCATTAGAATTTTAAATACAGAGAAATCAATATACAACCCCTGCTGAATAAAAACTCCCAATTATAGAAAACGTTTCGGCTTTAATTAAATAATGCCATCATCAGTTCCTAAGAGCTGAAAAAAGCGATAGAACACACATGTAAAATTACAATAAAATTTTTTACAAAAAATCCAAACTTGTTAATAACAAAATTATATCTTACAGTATTAGAGACACAATTAATTTTATAAATAAATTGTCCGCAGTCAGAGTTGTTGTAGATTTTATCATAATATACAAAATTATATGAATTACAAAATGGTACATAAATCTTGGTGTGCTCTCACTTAATATGCGCAACGTCTCAAGTACAAATATAGCAAATTTCAATTTCATTCAATTAATAATAATAATAATTATGAAGACATTGATCTAATTAGGATCACTGACCCCTCACAAACATCTCTCAATTAAAAGATTTTTCAAAATAATTAACAAACATTAAGAATAACAAAAATTCGAATTTAAAATGACAATATATAAAAATAAAAATAAAAAATAAATTTTTTCTTCTCTACCATTTTACAATTCTTTCCCCCTTTCTCAATGTTTATTATACCTGGGCATCAGTATTTGTCAATATTGACAAGTAAGCATTGCTAAGCCCAATGCAATCAGTTTGAAAATTAAGAGCCCTTTGCCCATATGTCTTAATAAAGCATTTTTCGGCTAGCAGACGCTTATAATTGTTCCCCAATCTCATCAAGATGACAGCATCATCAAACTCAAATCCATGTGAGGTATCGATATGGTGTGTGCTCAGGGCTGTCGAAGCTTTTTTATTTATTACACTTAATTCATGCTCTCTTTTCCGCAAAGAAAAAATGCGAGATGTTTGACCCACATAAACACTTGTAGGTTTCGGGCAATCGCGGCACTTAATTAAGTATATCACATTATGTTGTTCGTGGGGTGGAACTACATTTTTTTATTCAGCAGAGGCTACCCATTGGCTGAATCCCTCTCCATTACTTAATTATATACATATTTATTTAGATAATTTTACGGACTAGTAGTCCACTTACAAAAATGTCAAATACGTGTATAATGAGTGTTATGTCAAGAAAAATAAAAAAATAAATTTTTTTTTTTTACAAAGAATTACAAAACAAAACATCAAAATCATATATAAACAATGCAATAAAATATACAATAATCTATACTCGAACAATAAATATAATTAACAATAAAAGAACTATCACATGAGAATCATACAGAAAACAATAATGAAAAGAAAAGCACAAGATAAAAGAGAAACATACATAAATAGGTACATAATTCAGTATTACAATGTTTACGGTGCTGGTGGGGATGTTCACATAAATTCATTCAAAACAAAAACAAAATCTCGTAAAAATTAAGTAAAGACAAAATTCAACAAAGATATGCCATTCAATAGTTTAATAATAATAAACCAAAATAAAGCAATGCAAATCACTCCCATCAGACTGTCATAAATTTTCGGAAAAAATGATCTTTGATTTTATTTTTAGAGGTGTTAAATATGTCTATTTCCCTATTGCTATTACCTGTTTCCAAGATGCGATTTGTGCACGAGTACTTAAGATATGAGAATCTCTGACAAGGAGTAAAAAACAGCAGTGGATTTCGTGTCCTGTGAATACCGACATTGAAAGTGACCAGCTCTAGAAGCTGAGAACTATTTATTTTGCCACTGATGAGATCATGAAGAAGGAGGAAATCAGATTGCTCTCTTCTTAAGTTAAGAGGCAAAAAATGCAGAGTGAGATATAGACGCTCATAAGACAAATCCATAGTTGGAACATGTAGTTTAAAGGCAACATATCTTAAGAATTTCCGTTCTACCCGCTCCAGTTTTTGGATATGAATCTTGCAATGAGGTGACCACACCGGACTTGCATACTCTAATCCACTTCTAACAATCGAACAATATAAATTTTTTAAAGTAAATATGTTAGAGAAATGCTTTGTATTGCGAATGACGAAGCCAAGGAGCTTCATAGCGTGATTAGATATTTTCGTGATATGATCAATAAAATTAAGCGAGCGATCAAATGTTACACCAAGATCTTTAAAAGTGGAGACGTCTTTTACTTCAGAACTATCACCATCAACATAAACATGCTTAATTTTTCTAGTACCTCTAAAGTAAGCCATAGAGAAGCATTTATTAAAGTTGACCTTTAGGCCATTTCTACTGCACCATTCAATAAGCTCCGTAAAATTTTCTTGAAGTATATCTGCATCCTGACTATTAACAACTTCGCGATACAGCTTGAGGTCGTCCGCAAAAAGTAAGAAGTTTACATTATTGAAGGAGTGTGCAATATCATTGATAAATATCAGAAACAACAAGGGACCTAGATGAGATCCCTGAGGAACACCAGATTTTGCTTCGATGACATATGAGAGAGAGTTATTTATTCTAACTTGGAGTCGTCTACCATGTACATAGCTACCTAACCATTTCAATATCTGTCCATCAAAGCCAAAAGCTTCCAATTTAGAGACAAGCAAATCAATGTTTACCGTGTCAAAAGCTTTGCTAATATCTGTGTAGACCACATCAACCTGTCTATTTACAGTAAACGAGGACAGGATAGACTGTTCAAATAGAAGAAGATTCGAAGTGGTTGATCTGTTGTGTCGAAATCCATGCTGTTCCTCAATGATAAATTTACTACATAACGGTGAAATAGCATCGCAAACAAGAGAGTCAAAGAGTTTAGCTATAGCAGATTGATTGCATATGGGACGATAATTCACAACTTCAGATGGGTTACCTGATTTTAATAGAGGTTTAATATAGCTTAATTTCCACTTAGTTGGAAAAACTCCAAAAGTGAGAGATTTATTAAAGATAAGTTGCAATGGTACAGCTAGGGTATCAACATTTCTTAAAAGAAAAGAGGGAATCCCATCCGGGCCTCGATCAAGAGTTGGTTTTAAGCACTTCATTTTTTTAACTATGTCAGCCAGCGACAGCTGCTCTGAAGACATATGAAAACTACTCAATTCAGAAAAAACAGAACACGGAAGACCGCAGTCGGAATAAACACTAGCAAAGTAGTCAGCAAAGAGATCCACCGAATCATTCACTGAAAGACTGGTATGGTTTATATAATTAACCTTTTCAGGAATCTCAGGCGAAGATCTTAAACCCCTTGTGTAAGACCAAAACTTCCTAGGGGCAGTGTTCATCGAAACTTCAAGAGATTGAATATAATTTTTGAAACATTTTCTTTTTAATCTCTTACACTCAGTCCTAAGTTTAGTGAATTCGTCATGAATTGACTGTAAGCCCAAAGTTTTAAATCTTTTATGAATAAGTTTCTTTCGACAGTTTAATATTTTTAGCTCTGTTGTAAACCATCTCGGATATGAATTACTAAAAATAGTAATCTTGGGCACGCATTCATCAATAAGACCTTCAAGAAGGTCATAAAACACCCACATAAACCACCCACACACAAACATCCACAGAAACATCACCAAATAAATTTTCCCAGTCGATTGAGGAAATTTTATCATTAAAAATAGTGTAATTCATAGCTTTAAAGTTTAAAAGATGAACAGGTCTATTACAAATTCGTTGGGGTGATATAAAAAAATCTATATTGATGACAGGGTGATGGGAATCGCTCCTTCGCGCCGTGCCTTGACACGGCCCTGCATAAGATGGATGTCATCTATTAAATCCGATGGAATGGAATATTATGGCATGGCTATATGTTTAAATTTAGAATCATTATATCGCGAAATTTTACAAATTAAGATAACAATCTTTGAGTATAATATTTTACGCGTTTACATATGTCAGAGAAGTTCGCATCCCGCAGGTGAGCCAGATAGCCCGGATTGCTGTTACTGGCACTCGGGTTCGATTCCCGAGGGGGTGAAAAACAACCCCTCTGACATATAATTAAAATTATTCCATTCCATCGGATTTAATAGATGACACCATCTTAAGATTTTCTAGTAAATTTGAATCTATTACCATCGGCAAATTGAAATCTTTCATCTCATATTTATATTCTGACATATATATAATAAAATTATCCAAAACCCCTCGGATTTAGAAGTGGACAACTCTTCGATATTTTCTTTAGAAATCTGACTTCTACTAAAATAAGCAAGTAAGTTGCATTTTTTTCTTTCAATTATTTATTTTTTATTGTTAATACAAAATAACTCAAAGTTAACTATCAAATCAGTAATTAGAAATAGTAATTACAATTGAATAAAGTTGTGAAAGCTTTTTTTTTACAAAATAGTCATTTATAATTTTCTATATAAATATCAACTTTTGAAATAAAACATTCCATTAAATAAATCACTCTAGAAAAAACATCCGAATTATTAAATGAAGAATAGATCGCATTTTTCACTAAGCAAACCACTCATCGAAAAAGAAAGGCAATTATACGAATATCCATGAAAGAAATTTTTTTTTTTTATTTACTTCTTTTCATTTAATTTGATTTATTAACTTCTAGGTCAGCGCATCTCCATATAAGAAACGAAATCTAATTTGGAAATATCTCATTAGAAAAGAAATATAAGCCCCCAAATGGAATGAATTTAAGGCATATCAAGGGATCTTTGTTCGTTCATCTAATAAATTTTATAAGTTACAAAAACCATAAAATCCTTTTTCATATTATTGAAGTCGGAATAACAATGTTTTTTCATGTTCAAGCTTTGGTGATCACGATTATCATTTAGAAAGTTTTGACAGGCTTAGTTGCTTTTGTTTACATTCGCTTCTAGGGAATATGAAGGTTCAATTTGCGATCTTTCTGAACACACTGTACCTACTTAGTATACATTATGATTCAATTTATCAACATAATTTTTATGCGTCATATCATTTCTTAGAATAATAATAAAAAATTGGTGGGTTTCACATAAAATGAAATAAAACATATTCGGGTTGTCAGCCCATCGTCAGGAGTCAGAGAAAACTGAATATAAATTAGAAAAATGTTTATAAATAATAATTTTTTGGGAACAAGCATGGAGAGGGAAAATGAGGAAGGGGGGGAGGAAGACTTACTAAGAATTAATATTTCTCGAAATATGGAATAAGTGAGTTTTTTGACAGGTGGTGGAAAATATGGATACCTGGATTTATAAAAAGGAACAGAATGGTACTTGGAAAGTGATGTTATCGTAATATTAAAATGAAATGTCAACAATAGAAGGATTGTTGGGTTATTTATTATAAGAAATAATTAGAGACCGGATTCTTATGCAATTTCATATTTTGTTCGCCGACATATACGACTCAGGAGATCAATTATCTATCCGAATCATGTATCTAGGATACTGTGGGTTAAATTTTATACTGCATATTTTTGCATATTTGAGCAATATTTCATAAAATTGCATATTTGAAGAATATTGCATAAAATTGCATATTTGAAGGATTTTTTGTCAAATATTGCACATTTCGTGCCAAATATGGATGGTCCAGACTTAAGACTCCACAGACTTCTATAGCGTAATCCGCAGTAGTCTCGCGATAAATATCTTTTTCAAATAAGCGCGGTCAAAAACAATTTTCATTGATATAGCAATTATTCTTTGTTATATTAGTTAGAAAAATTATAAAAATTTATTTAAGATCATTATTTCAAGTTAGAAATATATAAGTTCAAATATTATTTTCACTCAATATTTGACAAAAATTCCCTACATTTGATTCGCGATTGAATCAAATGTAGAAAACATTCGATTAATTAATGGCAAGCATCTAACATACATGCTAATAGACCGAGCGCTCTGGACTGGGAGATTAAATATATAACTTCTGAGATTTCAAATTCACTTGGTGATCCATCCGAATGTCTAGCGGGCTATACGCGAAATGACGTTGGAATGTAGCTAAGTGGATCACATCGTGTTCTCTCTTGGTCCAGACTTAAGACTCCGCAGACTTCAATAGTGTAATCCGCAGTAGTCTCGCGATAAATATCTTTTTCAAATAAGAGCGGTCAAAAACAATTCTCATTGATATGGCAATTATTCTTTGTTATTTGTTTGTTTTTTTTCTACCCCTTGGCCTCGGGAACTTGATGCCCATTTAGCCAGTCGTCACAGATTCTTTGTTATATTAGTTAGAAAAATTATAAAAATTTAAATACGGATGTTTTAAAAGTAACTTTTCGGAAAAAGAATTAAAAAGAAGAAGAAATAAAACGGGAGTACACTTGTAAACATAAATTATTTACAATTACAATCATATTTTAATTATTTTTGAGATCATTCGTTAATTATTTCTTTCTTTATTTATTTTTTAATGGCCTTCGGGAACTATAGCCCATTTTTGACATTGCGTGTTTGTGTGTGTGTGTGTTTAAATGTGTGTAAATTAGTCTAGGGATCAGATTATTAGATAGCCGGTCAAATATTTGCATTATTTTATTAGTTTATTAATTGTACATCAATAAGGAAAGCTTGTTAATATATGGTAAAAAAATAAAAGCAATACAATACGATTGTATCTGTTAAATATAGAACTCCCCCACCCGTATTTTTTCGTTCACATTTTTGAAACACAATTATATTTATTATGTTTATTTTATTCAAGTGTAGGTACCTATTATTTCTTTGAGTTTAAAGATTTTTTAATAATATTATATTAAATGTAAGAAGAATTTTATGCAAAATTTTACGCAATAAAAGTACATATTAGATACTTGGTGTCTATTGCTTATTTTATCATTTCATTCCTCTCATAGCACTCCTCCAAATATATATAGTCATTTTGTCTTCAATTTTAATTTTTTAGTGCATAAAAAAATTTATTTTGCCATCTTTTATTGCATATATTTGCATATTTCAACGTATTCTGCATATTATTAGCATATTTCAGGATTTTAATTGCATATTTTGGCACTTTTTACTGCATAAAAATCCGGTCTCTAATTATTAGTCGTGTACAAATTTTATTCCGATTGAAATAAAGGAAGGGGGTGTAAATTAGGAGTGTCGCGATGATTTCAAATAAGTGAGAATGTGAAAGTCGTGTGGTGACCCCAGCAATTACTTTCACATTTATATTTTAAGCGTTAAATTCTTTAAAATTCTAATCAGCAAACGTCTATGAAATTCTAAAACTCTTTCATTTCATAAACATATGATAGTAGGTATGTCTCTTGAAAAAAATTATTTTTATTTTTTTTAAATTTTATTAATTACATTACATCTAACTCTTAAATTTTATTAATTTAAATATTTTAAATTCATTAATTAAAAAGATATTAATTAAAGTAATCCGAATTTTTTCGATTGACTTAGAAAACATTTCTATCTAGTGCGAGATAAAGTGAAAACCAACTTAATCCAATAAAGGGCTTATTTAAAAAGTTTCTCATTCTATTGTCATTAAACGTTTCAATTAGTAAACTTCACTCTCAAAGAGTTTTTAATGCTTTTTGCTTGTCCCATACAATTATCAGATAATTTTTTTTTAATTGAGAAAAGGTTCAAATAGTTGGCCGGCCGCGTGTTTATTACTAATAGAACAATGGGGTCATTTTCTTTTTATATCGTCTAAGTGCGAGCCGGACTCGCATACCGAGGGTTCCGAACCGTATTTATTCCAAAAGACTTGAGATATCAAATTCATTCTTATTACTTTACTATACAGGTATGGTCAAGTATTGTAATAGTGGATGAAAAAATTGTGTTTTTTTTACTTTTTTCGAAATATCTCGGCTGAAACTATTTTGGTTAAAAATTGAGCTAAGCTATGGCATTTCGTTCTACAAAAAGCCCTAATAAGTAAACATCGAAAAAATTATATTTTTCGAGATAATAATTGTTTTGTCAAAATGTCTGTTAGTCTGTTTGTCTGTGCGTCACCACATTTTTGTGGACGAGCTAGCTCTAAAACTAGTGTGAATATCGAAACCAAATTTCACAAGTAGTTTTGGTTCATTAGGATTAAGAGCTCATTAGATTTTGGTGCATATCGACCCAAAATTAAGGGGGTGGAGGGGGGAGAGGGGTTAAAAATTAAAAATCTAGGCCATTTGAGAAAATTCAACCAAATTTTGCATACATAATCAGTGTGACCCCAGAAGTCTAAAAATGCAAAAACTAACCGCTCAAAATGGGGAATGGGGGGGGGGGGGTGTAGGGTCAAAAAATGAAAATCTAAGCTCTTGTACCAAACTCAACCAAATTTTGTATACATAATCAGTGGTACCCCAGAAGTCTAAAAATGCAAAAACTATCCCCTACATGATTATAAATAATTTTATTAAATATTAAATATAAGTGAGGGGGCAGGTTGTATGTTAAAGTCAAGTGGATGGCCACATCAGAACACGTTAGCTTATTTTTCATTGAAAAGAGACATTTTGTAGAATTTCGGTGGTCCATCGAGACAAATAATTTGATAAATCATTTTTGAATTTTTCAATTTGTTTTTATCATTTTAGAAGATTTTTGGACCATTTATTTTTTTATTTATTGTTAAGGATGAACGGTGTAGGTCAGGGGTGTCCAGACACCTTGTGGCTTACACGGGCCACATTTGAAGGAAACAAATTGTCCCGGGCCGCAGATAAAATATACTTATTCTACCGATTTTGTTGATCAAAAAAGATAATTAATAATATTAAAAAGAAAAAATATTGATTGTTAAAATAAATACAAATCCTTTATAAAACAATCTTTAAAAGCTTAATCAAACCCAAAAATATCGCGAGAATTTCTCCCTTTCTCAATGGAAAATTTTCAACTAAGACTAGATAATAAATATGTGTTTATTAATTGAAATTTTATTATTTCATCGGTCCATTTTATAATTATATATTTTTACTCTTCAATCAAATATAAAAAAATAATCATGAAAAATATTGAAGTCATCCAAAAAATGTATATACGAGGAGGAGTTGAAAAATAAGTTTCCCCTGTCGACCGTGGTCAGAGCCGTGTATGAAAGTCAAAAAATAGAATGAGACATTAAAGATATAACAAACCTTTATTTTTCCACATAGGTACCAAGTACATTGAGACATTTGTCATATCGCTTAATAAGCTTCAAAAAGCCCTCCAGGAAAAAATCAGGGCTTTGCATACGGAAGAAGCGTTGAACGGCTTGTTTCACTTCCGTATTGCTTCCAAAGCGCCTTCCCCCGAGATTTGTCTTCAAAGCCGGAAACAGATGGAAGTCGCTTGGTGCGAGATCAGGACTGTATGGCGGATGGTGTAGGCGCTCCCAACCAAGAGTTGCAATATGGTTTTGAGTTGCCCTCGCCGAATGTGGTCTGGCATTGTCATCCAACAGCAGAACGCCAGATGTGAGAAGGCCAGGCCGCTTTTTCCGAATAGACTTCCATAGACTTACCATACCCATAGACTTCCACGAGGCGGTTATGAATTTCTGTTCCTGATACTCCACGTGCCAATTCATAGCGGATAACCGCTCTCACTTCCTCCTTTGACCAGGAATTCAAAACGCACCTTCTCTCCATACCTACCGGGGCTCAAATGAGAGGCTGGTCTCCGCTTTGCGCAGGCACTGCAACAGCGCCATCTGCTTGATTTGCAGCGACCTCTACCCAATGGTGTATCGGTGACTTGCGCGTTTTCCTGCTGTGTCGCCTTTCGCCCATAGCCGTTCAACGCTTCTTCCATATGCAAAGCCCTGAATTTTTCTTGGAGGACCTTTTGAAGCTTATCAAGCGATATGACAAATGTCTCAACGTACTCGTACGAGAATAATAAAATAAAGGTATGTCATATCTTTAATGTCTCATTCTATTTTTTGACTTTCATACACAACTCTGACCACAGTCGACAGGGGAAACTTATTTTTCAACTCCTCCTCGTATAATCAGGAAACATTTTCAGATAAAAAGCTAAAATTTGGTGCATTGTAATGCAAAATGCATAGTTGGGTACCATTTTTAACTAAAACCTTTCAAGATTGGCATTTTCTAGACTCAGAAACCGTTTTCAGGTAAAAAGCTAAAACTTGGTGCATTGAAAGATATTTGGATACAAATTTTCACCTCATTAACTAAAGCCTTTCAAGATTGGCATTTTGTACTTTCATAAAACGTTTTCAGGTAAAAAGCTAAAATTTGGTGCATTGTAAGATATTTGGGTATCAATTTTCAGCTCATTAACTAAAGCCCTTCCTTAATTAATTGTTATTTTTTCATCAGAGAAAATAAATAATTCGAAATATTCGAGGAAAATTTTTTTCCGCTAACAGGTCTCAACTTGTCTATGCGTGTCTCGACTTGTTTGAAATAGTCTCGAGTTTTCTTCATTAAAAATCTATTAAATATTTGTTATTGGAAATAAGCAAAACGGGCAATTCTAGAGCAATTGAGTACTGATACTATTCTAATGCAGGCCTGGCCAACCTGCATGCACCGTTCGCCGATTGACGACTTAAATATTTCTGAGGACCGCACATATAAAATATAAATAAGAATAATTACAATTTTTTCAATATTTTTTTTTCGAAATCTGTCTTTTCAACGAATTTGGTACTTATTAAAGTTAAATTCGTTTTCTAGGGATGATATTTCTTTGAACCAAATGTTCTTGTTTGCTGTGGCGTATTTTTTTAATTTCCGACTAAACTTTTTTATATAATTTTTGGTACTTCCCGCCAGTACTATTATTTTCCATGATATAAATATTTATAATCTAGTCACAATGGAATGACATTTCCTTAGATTTAATTGAAAAGATTATATTTACATCAGGCAGTGGAGTACCCCATCGATTTCTCTTTATGAATCAGCAACTCAGCTACTCTCGGCAAACCAAATTCTTCTCAATCATTTCATTTCTTTTTCATCTTATATTAATGAATGAGCAATTCTTGTATATTATATATATACCGGGATAGATTTTTAACTTGAGACAATGTTATAACTCAAAAACAGTGCATTATATGGAAAAAATTTTCAAATAAAAGTTTGTTTATACCGAGGGGAAACTACTAAGCTACGCTATGGTTTGTCTACCTAGAACAAGCCCTCAACGATATTTCAATGTCAAGTTCTGTTTTTTAAATGAAACCTTATATTTTTCTATACGTATACTTAATCTTCAAGAAAAACTAAACAACTTTCATAAGAACTATTTTTTATACGACATCAAATAAACAAAATACATGAATCAATTAGATCTCAAAAAAAATTCTTAATAATTATTTTTAACAATTATTTAACTTAATTATCAAATAATAATGATTAAATAATTAATTGTTTAATAAATAATTTAATAATAATTAATAATTTAATAATTTTTCGACACTGTTCTGAGACATTCCAGAGTGTATGGCAAGTCTTCTAGATGAATTCCAGTTCCAATTTCGTTATTTTGGCCTGTTTCAGTTTCTTCATAGCCTTTACATTCTTGTTTTTGTTTTTTTTAACAGATTTACAACACAATGAAATGAAGCTTTTGAGGGTGTATTTCTATCAGGAAAACACTAGCCATCCATTTCATTTTTATTATGGTAATACAATATAACTATCTACTGGATTGACACGAGAAATATTTTTTTTTAATTCATGACTTTTAAATAGATCTATTAAGTAGAAAATAATCTCTTAAATCTGTGTATTTAATGAAGTTTTAAGATCATTATAAACACTTCTTTTCACTGTTGAGACTTTTCTATTTAATAAATATTTATTTAATAATTAATTATTTAATATTATTATTTGATAATTAAGTTGAATAATTGTTAAAAATAATTATTAATATTTTTTGAGATATAATTGATTTAATATTGTTTTTTATTTGATGTCGTATAAAAAATAGTTCTAATAAAAAATGTTCAGTTTTTTTTTGTAGATTCAGAATATGTACAGAAGCATATGGGTATCTATTTAAAAAACAAAAGTTGACCTCGAAATATCCATGAAAGCTTGTTCTAGGTAGACAAACAATAGCCTAGTTTAGTTTCCCCTGATATAAATAAACTTTTATTTGAAAATTTTTTTCATTCAATGCACTGTTTTTGAGTTATAAGACTGTCTCAAGATAAAAAACTCACCCCGTATACATAGAAGCAGTTTCTCGAAAACGGCTATAACGATTTCGCTAAATATTGGTGTACTTGTCAAGTCTCATGAGTTATTAGTCGTGTATAAGTTTTAATCCGATTGAAATAAAGCAAGAGGTGTAAATTAGTCATGTCGCAAAATAAATATTTTAATCGTTCATATCTTGTCTTCAGTAAGTCGCAGAGCCTTGAAATTTGAAACTTAAGCCATCTAGAGGCTATAAGAAGTGCCACAAGATTTTGGCTAAAATAGAAAAACCGGAAGTTGATGTTTACGAACGTAAGAATGTACACCCACCCCTCCGTTTCGCAACCATAAATTTCAGAGCTACGAAATTCGATATAATTTGTAGAATTCCACCCATTAGAAAGTACATATATCAATAGAAAAACGTTTCACTTTTGTCGGGGATAGATTCCAGGCACTCATTTTTTTATATAATTCTAAACCCAAATAAAAATCGACCTTTATCAGAATTTTAAATTAAAAATAATATCAATAAGTACTTGGGTTGTTATCGTCCATCTTTGAAAATAATTAGGCTGGATATTGGGATCTTGGACTTGAGAAAATAATTAAAAGCTAAATTTCAAAAAGTTGCAACACGTTTCGTCGTATATTTTTCGACTTCTTCAGGCAATTTTTAGGATCAGCTTCCTCGTTGATAGATAAATACAGACCATTAGACTGGATTTTGCAATTACACGATTAACAAGGCTTAAACAAACTTAATAATACAAGACAAATATAAAAGGTATTAACAAAATAAATATAAAAAAATCTCAAACGAAATTGATTATTCAAAGTATATCTGTCATTAAATGCTTTGAATAATAAATTTTGTTTGAGGTTTTTTTATTTTATTTTATTAATACCTTTTATATTTGTCTTGTATTATTAAGTTTGTTTAAGCCTTGTCAATCGTGTAATTGCAAAATCCAGTCTAATGGTCTGTATTTATCTATCAACGAGGAAGCTGATACTAAAAATTGCCTGAAGAAGTCGAAAAATATACGACGAAAAGTGTTGCAACTTTTTGAAATTTAGCTGAAAAGGAAGCTGATCCTAAAAATTGCCTGAAGAAGTCGAAAAATATACGACGAAACGAGTTGTAACTTTTTGAAATTTAGCTTTTAATTATTTTCTCAAGTCCAAGATCCAAATATCCAGCCTAATTATTAATAAGTATATACTTTTAAGTGAAACAAAAAGTTACTGAGCATCGCTCGGTGATCCAGGGACGTTATATCAACCGAATGACGCACTCTTTGATTTATCTATAATAAATTTAACAAAATCTGCAATTCTCGGCAAAAACCTTTTTAATTTTACTTTAATCGTATTACCATTTAGTATATGATTTTCTGTAAATATTTATACTCTCTTAGATCTCTCTAATGAAATATCTACCATAGTTTTGAACACTCCCTAGTATTAATTCAAGAGAGACTAGGCAAAGTTAGGGGATTATAAATAAAGTATCTGCCTTTTCAGATGGGCCGGGCCATCTCCCCCTTTATAGACTTTGGCGTCGGCCACATTTTCAGTACTTCTGAAGGATTGTAGCCCTAAGGAACCGAAAGGACTTTAGTTAATCCTTTGCCTGGCCAGCGCTTGTCTTCTTACAATTACAGGGTATAAAGCTTTTTGGTTTTGGCTTTGTTATTCAAGAAATAGAGATTATACATATTTGGATACTCGCAAACGACATGCTAGTTAATTCAAAAAGAAAATAATCCGTGTTGATAGAGGATATCAATGAGGAAGAAAGATTACACACAATCAGAGTCAAGGAATAAATCATTTTATATTCCGTCGGCTAACAAAATAGAATTTTATTCGAAAAAAATAAAATAAACTTCATTTTAATTTTAATGAATTTTGAAGATACAAAAATAGTGGACAGTGAGAGAGTAACATGAAAAAGGAAATACAAGGAGGGTATTTATATACAAATGGACATTAACAACGCCATAAATTACAAGCTTGATGAATTAAAAATATCCACTCTCTACACTTGTCTACTTGACAAATTCAACAAGATTTAGTTCTAAAATGTGTAAAAATTGACCATCTTTTAATTATGTATATAGATTTCTAGACATATTAAACCAGTTAAATAAATGTATTATAATAAATCTAAATAATAATGTAATAAAATAAATGTAATATAGATGTGAATGGTGATGTAATGAATAATGTAAAAAATTTTATATCAATTATAGATCTTTTGTATATATATGTTGATTTTATAAATAACCTAAAGTACATTTATTCTCAAGTGGAGTGGGGAATTTTGGTTCTCTCAATGTTAAATGAAGGCAGAACGAAAGACAGTATTTGAAATTGTTCAGTTGGAATAACTTATTTTACCAGTATAATGATTCCTAATGTAAAACGTCTGCTGGAGATAAATTTTGCGTGTTTTTGTGACTTAGGTGAGTACTATATAATCATCAATTCCACCCTTTAAAATTTTATTATAAATGTTAAAACAAAAATTTAAAACATGCAATAATCTTTTCCAGTTGACGTGAACTGATGAAGAGCAGCGGTGTAGCGCTCAAAACGTTGTAAAATATCAATTACGTCTGCCCAAAATAAAGTATCAAATAGAAGTTGGCTTTTATTTCAACTTTTTATTTTCCCATAACTGGCCCCTTAGCCAATTCATTAAAATAAAATAGGGCCACCAAACACTATTCTTTTTAAATTGGAGGAAAAGTGAAAATTTTTCAACTCTCGGTACGCTGTATGATTTTTATATATAATTTATTATTAAAAAAAAAAAAAAAATTCGGGTGTGTGCTTAAGACCACACAGCAGAAGTGATAACTTAGATGGCATTTATAATTCTAATATTCTAAAATTATTAAAATTTATATTTTTATAATTTTATTATTTTTGAAAAGGAATAATTAAAATATTTTCTGACAATGATTGAACTGGCACTAGACCACAGCTCAACCGTGGCCCGTGACGTGGCGTGACGGTTTAATCCCATTTACTGCCCAGGAATATAAAATGTACATGAGTGCCAAAATTCAAATATAAGACATTAATTTGAGCTTAGAGTTAATGCTGCAGCGCCATCTGTGTCTTAAATTGGTACCAACCGTGACGCGTGACGTGTGACACGTGATTACTCCCAAGTAAAATAAAAAGTGTGCAAGGCTCGCCAAAAGAAGTTATCACTTCAATAATAAAAATATTTTTTTAATTTATTAAATGGTAATTAAAACACACTTGTTAGATTGTTTATTACTTTTTACTATAAAAACCGATTAAAATCTCAAAAAAAAATTCAAAAAATGATATTTTTTGAATAACTGCATTTTTTAACCGGAAGATCTGGAGCTAGAAACCCGAAATCTAATAAATTTTCGGCATTGGAAATACAAACATTTTAACACGCGAACGAACTTTTACGACTTTTCATTCTCAAATTGTCGTGGGATTTGTCTTCCTCACGGTCAAGTCTAGTATCGAATTCATCCCATTCGTCGGACTCGAACCCGGGACTCCTGCTTAGAAGGCTAGTGTCTTTAAGCTCTCGGCTAATCCGATTCCCATATATATATCTGTATATATATTATTTATTTGTTTGAGACTATAGTTCCGAAGACTTGGTCTTCATCATCAGTCTTTCTTCAATTATAAATGTTTTTCATGGAGTCAATATCATATGGATATTGAAAACTTTTCGGATCGGAACTATAGTCTCAAACAAATAAATAATATATATACAGAATATATCATCTCAATATATATGTGTGTATGTTTATTTGCATCAAGCAGAGGACAACCTCTTTGTTTCTCTTTGTGAATCAACAACTCTGCTAATCTCGGCAAAACAAAAACTTTTCAATTAAATTTTTCAAATCTTTAATCCGTTTCTTTAGTGAAAAATAATAAACAACAGGTGTGTTTTGCATTATTCACCAAAACTGCCAAAGCGCACCGAGACTTGTAAAAGTTTCACTTTTTCCTCCAATTTACTTTCATCTCCATTTTCTAATGGATTGAATTTTTTATTTATTTTTCCTTTTTTACATAAATAAAATAATTACTATTTTCCAAAATATTGGAATATGAGAAATTTTTAATTGCGAGTTTCTCTAATTTATTGAATAAATAAATAAAATTATATTGTAACAACATAAATTAATAGTATCTAATTAAAAAGTACTTTGGCAAGCATTTGGGTTTTTCTTCTTCTGCGATTTATAATATTGTTCTAGACTCACCCATAGAAGATTTTATTTATTTATTTTTAAACAAAACAAACATCGAAAACCACTTAGAAAAAAATATTACAAGTAAATAAATAATCTAATTCGTAACAAAAGTTCGATCTTACTTAAAATCTTTTAATAATATTAAAGTCGAAAGATATCGATAAATGTTTGTCAATCAACTTTCAAATAATATCGCCTCAATGACGTCTAAAAAAACTCCCCTAGTTGTATTTACAAATAAAAAAAAAATGTTGAATCTGATTACAGAATTATCGTTCAAATTAGGTTAAAACTTTAGAGAATAAACTAATAAAAGTTTTTTTACAGATGTATTATAGCTTTTGTGGTTGAGCAGATTATTAGAAGTACCTGGAGCCACCGAGCGATTCACGGTAACCCCTGACCCCCCCTCCCGAAACCACACACCTCGCCCCCACCACTGCACCCCCACTCCGCCCCACCCCACCCCAACCGCGCCTCCCACCCCCGGATCCCCCACAACTGCACCCCACCTCCTGCACCTCCCACATCCACCCCACCCCGCACCCAGTTTTTGCATTTCTAGCTTTCTAATGGTCTACATATAATGTGTATATTTGTTTACTCGTACACCAATTTGCCCACATTCGTTCATATTGATAAACATTATAAAAAAATAAATAGGAAAATAATAATAATAAAAAATAATCGTATAGGATCTGAAATAAAAACATAAAATTAAATAAGATTTGTTTCCAAGTTATATAAAAAAAGCCACTTCAACCACTTTATTTGTAAACACACCTGTAATGTTATGATTTAGACACCTGTTAATTAAAAACAAACAAAAAATTCCTAATTTTAATATAATATATTAATATTTGCTATAACCTATTAGTGGGTTTTAAAATTAAAAAAACCAATTAATAAATAAAAGATAATTGAAAAAAATGTAAAACAAACTTTTTTATTGAGATTTTTATCTATAAATAATTACTTTAATTAAGAAAAGATCAATTAAGATGAAATTTGTCGAGGTCCAGACCTAGCCAGATCGTTTTCTCATCCTCAAAACTTGTTAATAGATTTTGTTTCATCAAAATCGGTAGAGCCGTTTTCAAAATAGAACTAAGATACAAATATATATATATACAAACAAATATATATAAACAATTTTTGCTCGTTTAATAAGAGTAGATTAACCTGGGTATTAAATTCACTCAAAAATATTCAAATTTATTTTACTTTAAAATCTTTTGAAATCCTTGACACATACGGCAAGGTCATTCTCAAGCATGAATTTATTCTATTTTTCGATATTCAAGATAAATCGGTCATAAGGTTGTAGAAAGTTCGTTCATATGCCGAAATGCTTACATTTAAAATTTTATCCAATTTTAGGATTTCTACATGCTAAGGGTTGCAAATAAAGAAATTCAGAAAATCGTTTTTTTTTTCTTAAATTAGTGAACAATTGTTGGCTAAAATTTGACATTCCTACTTTTTTTGAATATATTTGTTTTTCCGAGAGTTGTTGATTTATAAAAAGAAATCAATAATGTTGTCCTCTGTTTGATGCAAATAAACATATACAAAGATATTTTTTTTAATGTTATTGTTCTGCAGAGGAAGTTACACCAAAAATTCAGCCCATTAAGGCCTAAATTGACTCTCAATCATGCAAAGAATATATAACAAATATAAATAAATATATATATATGATATACATATATATAATTTATTTTTTCAGAAAATAGTCTTGAATTTTTTGAGCTTAATCATCCAGTCTTTTAATTATAAATATTTTATCTATTATTTCTCATAAGTTCAAATGACAGATAAAATATATCTAATTAAAAAAGACTGACTGATTAGGAGTATTCCTTCGAAACTATAGTCTCTGACAAATAAATTATATGTATATATTTATATTCGTTAAATATATATATATTTTTTATATATATCTAAATTTTTTGAGGACACAAATTCTCTTTTAAATAGATATTACCATGGCTTTTGTTTTGACGAGATAAAATCAATAATCCCAACAAAGGCTACATTTGCATGAAATACACGATTTTCTAAGATTCAACACCCCTACGCTCTTAAACTGGATACTAATCGAACAAACGCATTCGCCAAATCATTTATCCCTATGACGTCTAGAGACTGGAACTCTCTTCCCCCGACCGTTTTTCCAGCAACTTATAACCTTCAATCTTTCAAGATCGGCATCCACAGATACCTTCCACTCCTACCAAATTAGTTTTATTATTTTTTTAACAAAAAACACATTTTTATCTTTTATTTTTCTTTATTCTATTGTCACCCAGAAATATATATTTTTTATTTGTATCAAGCAGAGGAGAACCTCATTAACTTCTCTTTATGGATCTACAGCTGTGCTGCTCCTCAACAAAACAAAATCTTTTCAACAAACGGAACAGATAGATATATTACGAAATTTTATGTCATTAAAGTTTTATTTTTCCCCTTTTTCACTCATACAAATTAATAAACAAGTCAAGTATAATTTAACATTAACTAGTGATCAGAATTGAACACTAATTTTATTTTTACATCAAGCTCTTTTTTTCACTAAGCCAATTTTAGAGGATATGTTTTGTCATTTATTACTGTATGAAACAAATAAAATTGTTGCCTAGTATAAATTATAAAATATACATCAACTAGTTTATTGATCCAAATCTACAAAATATATCTCAGATATCATGTATTAACTTAGCAAAATAATAATTTGGAGTGCGCCTGTATTTAGGCAACCAATTGTGCGAGGAAAAATGAAAGCTGCGTTAAAGCTAGGCGAGTCCACTCTCTGAATTTGGGAAAAAAAAGTTAAAATCAAATTAAATATCATACAAATCAACACGCGTCGGGTTTTATTTAGACCAGGGATTGTCAGTTCCTGGAGAAAACCTTATTAATTTCTCTTTATCATTATATTTTCGTCTCTTCTTAAAATACTCAATGTTACGAACTAGACTGTATCTAATAGTTTCAAGTGATATGGAGAATTTGAAAGTAGAATAAAACTCACTGACAGAAAACTATAATCCGAAACAGCACATCGATGGGACAAAATTCTCCTGGGTTGGCAGAACCAGAGATTCTTGAGAAAACTATTTCCTTTGTAAATGGCTGTTTTAATCAGTACCGAGGGAGACTTTAGCTCTTGGGGCCCGGTCTCTGAGTGAGGGTCCGGGACGTTTCCAAATAAATATTCATATATTTTGAACTTTATACTTGTATACCTTGTTCAAAAAAATATATATAAAATATTATACATACATCTTGGGCAAACTCTCCTCTGCTCTGATCTGCAACAACATTGACACAGGGCGAATTTCTTAAACTTGATATCCGAAAGATAAATGGCCTTATTAAATCGACGCGACGTTAATTCAAATGATTACAGCGAATGAACAGTTTTAGAGAAATGAGTCTAGACGAGTTTTAATGTCCGAAAGATATTGGTTAAATGGGATTGTGCACAGCTGTAAGTGAGTACCAATCTTTTGTGAAGGGTTCTGTTATAATATACTTAGGTTATAATATATTAAATAATTATAACAAGATGTATTATTTAATACAATGTTTATTGAGAATAAGTACAGATATATATCAGACCCCTCGATCGTATGTCATCACACCCTGGTCTATAGAAACTTCGCGCTTAAGTATAATTATAATCAGGTCAAGATTTGTTATTTCCGTAATTACATAAGCCTAATAAGCTTCACGCAGACTTATGTAACATATCGAAAAGGATATCACAACAGTTCAAATGTTATGAAAGATATTAATTTGCCGATGGTAATAGATAAAATTTACTAGAAAATCATAAGATAATGTCATCTATTAAATCCGATGGAATGGAATATTTTTAATTACACTGCCCAACAATGAAAATGCTTCGGGCTCAAAAATAGCTGATTCTTATGTATTTCCACCTGCTGAATTCAAAAATCACCATAAAGATTACCGATTAGCTCTTGTTTTGGAGATATAATCGATCAAAACGGTGAAAAAAGACCATTTTGACCTATTTTCGAGTTCCGTTAGATATTAAACAACAATATTTGAGATCACAATATTTTGTTGAACTAATAGAAAACAGCTTCCTCTTGGATTTACAAATTACCACTTGTTTGTAGCTCAATTAGAACTCGAGTTATAACTAAAAAACTAACACTACGTGATTATAAAGGATAATAAACATTAATAAAGTAAAGGGAGTGTAGTTTAGAGTGAATGAAATAAAACTCAAAGAAGGTGTATACAATCTCAATATATTTCGGATTATTAGTCCATCATCAGGAGTTTACAGGTTAAAAACTAATCTGGCACTTAAATTCCACGATGGACTTTAATGACACTGGGCGGCAAAAAAGAGGCAAGCTAAAAAACGACGATCTGATGAAGGCTTCCCCTTACATCTCTTCAGACGCGACCATCTGTGAAGTATTATTCCAGCAATGTAGAACTCATAGAATGTAACTACAATTTGTAAAAAAATAAAATGCACTTTTAATGTTGTTAGCATATGTAATTAAAATGTATCTTTTTCTCTTGATCCGCCACCTACTGTATTTCACTGTCATATTCGTTTTTCTCAACCCAAAATTGGTAGGAATTGACTCATCAAGTGCTCGAAGCATTTAAAAATTATTTTTTTGTTGCCCAGAACCTAGAACCGACACCTAAATCCTTAAAAATTACTAATAATATCAGACTAAATTTAAAATTAACATTTAACTAAAATCTTAAGATGATGTCATCTATTAAATCCGATGGAACAGAGATATTTTTAATTATATGTAATGTAATGTAATTATATGTAATTAAAAATATTCCATTCAACAATAGACGACATCATCTTAAATTTTAGTTCAAATTTTGCTAATTTTAGGGTTAGTCTGATATTATTAGTAATTTTTAAGGATTTAGGTGTCGGTTCTAAGGATGAAAACATTATAAGTAACTATGAGGCTACAATAACCGCAGTATATATCGAGTGAATCAAACTCAAAAAAGAAAACAACAACATATATTTGTTTTAATATTTCCTTTTTGTTGAAACCTAACCTAGAAAATTCTCCTCATAAGTTACTGATATTATTAGGTTTACGTTCTTTAAAAATGTCAACATAAGACAGTTAAATATTAAAGTCCCATTTATACTAGGACTCTATAGTTCTAAGACGATCAGGGCTTCAATGTCGGCGTCCGATAAAAAGGAAAAATGAAGTTGATTCTTCAGCGAAAAAATGGAGATAACACCCCGTTGGTTTTGTCAGATGGTAAAAGGATGAGGAGCATAGAAAAGGCTGAAATTGAAATTGGATAAGAAACGCATGACCGATGAAACATGATATTCCCGTTGGGTGAACAACCAAACCAATAAGTGCATGAATTGGGACACAATTCGATTTGACATCAGTATCAGGGCTATTGATTAGGAAAGGTCCTAAGGTACGTATCAAGCCGATACTTGCAATAAACGCAAAAATACATCCATTTCAAAATTAGCAAACAATAATCTACACAATTAAGTAAAATAATGTTTTGTTATTTAACAATTAAATCATGCCATTTTTGCTGTTTGTTTGATTATTGAACTCTCCTATTGGAACTTAAGGAATTTCGAGACTTGACTTATCTATCTGGTTGATCTTCGAAATAATCTTTTGTATTTCTGCAGAGTGACAATTTCTGCCTACTATAATTTATGCTAAAAAATGTTAATAATGAGGTTAATTTCGAATACAAGCTTTGTTTTGATAATATTAATAAAAGAATATTGAGATAAATTTTTTCTCATTGCAAAAACATTTATTTAACAGAAAAACGCTTTCAAGAAATAGAGTTGGAATTCTACACTAGTGCTTTTGTTATATTCTGTTAGGTGCAAATAACTTTTTTTTTTTTTTTTTTTACATTTGTGAATAACTAATTAACTAGAATGTTAAATCTATTGAAAAATGTATCATTCGATTAATACAAGTTGAATTATTGATCTGTCTAATTTTGTTGAAAATTGTATAATTTGTATAGAAGTTATAGCCCTTTTAAAGCTCCGTCCATTTACTTCCATGTTAAAAGGACAATTTTCAATAATTTATTTCTCGGTAATGAGATAGACGATCAACTTCAAATTTCGGAAATAAATATTTAATACATCAATGATTCGATTATAAAAATGATAAACAGTCCCGAACCCTCTTAACAATTAAATAGTTTATTTTTCATTTTGCAACGATAGAGCTTGAATATTTCTATTTATTTGTTAATTTAATAGTGTTTAGAAATATCTGAAAATGTCTATGTGTCTTGATTCAGACACTCAATATAATCTAAGAACAAAAAGTCATCAAAAGTTTGTTCTCCTGCTAAAATGTTTGTATTTCCAATGCGGAGAACTATTTAGATTTTGGGCTTTCTAGCTTTAGAACTTTGTTTCAAAAATTGCACAAAACATTTTTTAAATAATTTTTATTGATATTTTAAGGCGATGTATTTATAATATAATTTTAAATGAACAATTTAAATTTATTATTAATTATACTTAGTGCCTCTCCGATGCTCGGTAGCTTTTTGCCTCTAAATAGCTAAAGTTTCAAATTTCAAGCTCTGCGACGCATTGAAGGCAGAGATATGAACGATTAAAATATTTATTTTGGAACATGACTAATTTACACTCCCTTCCTTTATTTCAATCGGATTAAAATTTATACAAGACTGATAACTCATGAGACTTGATAAGTTCACCAATTTTTAGCGAAATCGTTAGAGCCGTTTTTGAGAAACCGATTCCAGAGTCCAGACCTGTTTTCCACTATTAGAGATTAATTTATTAATTTTTATCATTCTAGGAATTCCCTTTTGACTCTAGGTAAGAAAATATTAAATCGGAATGAATACCAGATTTAGATATTTAAATATTAACTCATCGAAACTAAAAACAGCAGTACCGTGTCTTGAAAAAGTTTCATTTTTTGCTCCAATTTTTATTGATCTCTTGTCAAATTCACACCGAGGGTTAAAAATCTTTGAATTTTTTTTCTCTAATGGAATTATCACGTTTATGTTAATAATAGCATAATAAAAATGTTTGATTGGATTTTTCGAGAAAGTTGATTATAGAATAGGGGAATAACTTGAAAAAACCCATGATTCTTCTTTTTTTAAACGGGAATGGGTGAAGGAGCAAGAGAAAGAAAGAGATAGAGAGAATGGAGGAATAGTAGAGAGACAGAGAGAGAAAGATTTTAAAGTGGATGCAAATTCACTTTGGAGAACCGTAATGAGCTTCTTGGCATTTTCATTTTAATGATTGTACTCCACTTTGATGATTCTAATTGAATTACAGCGGAACTAAATAGTTGTCTTTTTCTCTAAGACAACAGCCCTCCATTATTCTCAAGACCGCATTCGAATGAGCCTCAACGAACAGAAAAAAGAAAAACTTCGATCTTTTAATTCCGATACGAAACAAATTTTATACAAGAAAAACAGAAAGAATTGTAAAGGCGATTGAGGCGTTGAAAACGAATTGCAACATAAAGGGAAATCAATGAGGAGATCCTCTGCTTGATGCAAATAAAAATATATATATATGTATATATATATATATATATATATATATATATATATATATATATACCAAATTTATATATGTATATATATATATATATACCAAATATAAATAAATAAATATATATTTTATATTATTGAAAAGTAATGGAAGGCAGCTCCGGATAGAGAAGAAAAAATTATTACATTTCCAAATAAGATGTATTTTATTAAGGACGTTCCTAATAAATAGATTTTCTTGCAATCCTTTTAAAACTTTGAATACACATATTTATAAGTTTATATATATAAATTTTTTTCAATAGTCCTTGCGGCACTAAATTTGCAAATATTGACCATTAAAAAGTTGCATATTTAACAGGCGAACCCTATCCCGATTGATGTTAAAAGGACTGTTTCATCAAATAACAATCGTAATTTTCGTGAAATTATTTTGAAAAACTGAGAATCGTTAACTGAAGATACAACAAATATTTTCCTTTAAAATAACTGTATCAAGCGGTATTCGTTTTGTATGAAAAATGTTAAAAGTTAGGTATTTTTGATGGTTTTCATATTTTCTCTCATGGCATGGCAAGTGAGAGATGGCGACTTGGCAACGTCGCACTAAAATCACTCAATTTTTCCATATCTAAAAAACTTCTGCAGTTGGTGCATTTGAGATTTTTAGCTAATTCTCTCAACCTAACTATACTGTTCTCATCTGGAATTTCGCATTGAGCTGTTTCATGAAGTGTTTTTTTTTTATTCTTTGTCTTTTAGCTTCGGTAAGGATGCAATGTTGCCAGATCCAAGAAACGTCGCAGTGAAAATATCTTTGCCTTTCTGAGCATGTGGGAGTAGAGGAAAGAGCCAACTGCATCTGAGCTATATTAGGGAACGTCCATAGTAATAAATTAGGTAAAATGTTGCATATTTCCGAAAATAGTCAATTTCACAAATTAGACATTACATATATATTATTATATATTTATTTTGTCGGATTTAGTGCACCTGATAGCCTGACAGGACTTAGACTTACTCCGCATTAACATCAAATAAGCATTAACATAAAATTAAAATAAGTTAAAGGAGACAAAAAGAGTGTGTCTTCTGCTGGAAAAATATTTTTTTTCTAATTTATTTATAACAGGACTATAGTTGCCTCTTTCACACATCAATTCATGTGAATCAATTGTAAAAGACTGATGAAGGGCAAAGGCCTAGAAACTATAGTCTCGTTATAAATAAATTTAAAAAAAATGATTTGTCCATCGGAAAACACAACTTTTTATTGTTTCCTTTAATTTATAAAAATTCTGCTACTCTCCGTAAAAAAAACTTTCAATTTAAAATAAGTTAATTTATTTATTGCATTTTTTTCCATTTAATATTAAAAAAGTATTAGAATTAAAAAAATTGTGAGAATTTCTAACAAGGCCATTCCAAAATTCCTCCTTTAAATTTATATTTAATTGAAAGTAAAAATATAATTACAATTTTTCTTTTTTTATCATCAACAAATTCTATTTGACTCCAAATAGATGTCCCGAAAATTCACTCTAAAAGATATCAGCGAAAATCTCTCTTTAAATATACAAAGTTTCTAGAATAGGGGGATAAAATGTTGAACTCGGCCTGGCTGATGTTTTTCCTCACCCTAAAATAATGAAATAAGATGGAATAGTTTCAAGAATGGAATATGATTGGGTTTATCTTTTTTGGTTTGAATAGATGAGGTCGTAAAATGAGAGAAATCGCTTGAAAAGAAGAATGAATCTGAATTAAGCAAAAGTGTTTTTGTTAGATAAAAGTGCATGGAAAGAGTAGTTTATAGCCGCATAAAAAACAGTTCATCTTCATTAAACTTATCTCCCGATGGCTCAATACTAAATATGAAATCTACCCCTATCCTTTTTTATTACCATATCATCATCAGCATCGTCATCTTCTTCGTATTATCATCTTAATAATATGCTGGGAGTTAATTGACAAGTTAATTGGAATATATATATTAGGGTGGAACTATATATATATTAGGGTAGAACGAAAATGTCCTTTTTTTAATTTTTTTTATTTTGTTTTTATAATAGTGGCCAAAATTTGCATTTTAGGTTTATGGACAAAAATATGGTTGTCATATTTCAATATCTTAAGATGCAGCAAAGAAGAGGTTTAATATTGTTAAAAATTAGAAAATTTTGAAAAATGTTTTTAATGTTTTCTTCTGCATGTATTTGTACAAAATATAGTTGTAAGACAAGAAAACGATATAAAAATTATTTATATTACAAAATAGCAACTTAATGGAAAATTATTCGAAATACAGTAAAACCCCTCAAATCCGAACTAATTAGGGCTGCTGTAGCCTGTTCGGATTTCAATTTGTTAGGATTAGCCGCAATATGGTTTTGGTGCGCGTTTCTATTCGAGTTGCATTGCTATTGTTGAGTTTTTAATTAAGTGAACGGTGTTGATAAACGTTTTGATTTTAAATTATGGCAAGCAAACAAAGTACAGTTGTATCGTAGAACTAAAACTGAAATCTTTAAAGTGTCTGGACGCTGGGGAAATTTTGACAAAGTTGGCTGGCGAGTTTGGTGTTGGTAAAGCAACAATCAATGACTGAAAAAAAATCGTGTCAAAATTGAACAGTTTTTCAATGTAACAAGTGATAAAACCTTGAATTTGTCCAGAAAACTTTTTCGGATTTCCAGCGTTCGGATTTGAGGGGTTTCACTGTAATAGTAAAAAATTGCATTTTTATCAAATTATATCGTTCTTGTGGCACCTCAAGAAATGCTCCAATGACTTTTATATTTTGTTTTCGTTTTTTCTACTACTAAACGGAACTTTTTTAATTGAAAAGTTTTTGTTTTGCCGAGAGTAGCAGAGTTGTTGATTCACAAAGAGAAACAAAGGTTGTCCTCTGCTTGATGCAAATAAACATATACACATATATTTCAAGATGATATATCTGTATATATATTATTTATTTGTTTGATTGAAACAAACAAACAAATAAATAATATATACAGATATATCTTGAGATATGTATATCTATTGCATAACAGAAAGACAACCTCTTTTTGTGGAACTTTTTACGCTGTTACAAATGAAAAAATCAAATTTGTATTTTTCATCCCACTCTCAGTATACATATATATAGGAATTCGTTCCCAATCTGTCGAGGCTAAGAATAATTTATTTGAAATTCTGAATTGATTCAGAGAATCTTCTTAATAAATAAATAAATAATACTGGGAGTTGTAAGCCTTGCGTTTCCATTAGAAATACAACGGCTCTACCAGTATAGAAAATTGTTGTTTTTTGATAATAAAGAAATTGGGGTACATTTTAAAAACGCTAGTTTTTTGAAGTAAATGATTTACTTAAAATATAACAATTAAAACTAACGTTTTAAAATAGTAAATTTTCTAAAAGCTATTTTTTTTGTAGCACAGTGATGGAGAAAACTATTTGAGGAGGGTTGCATTTTGGTGACAAAGACCGTCTTTTGAAACAACCCAGAAGGAAAATGGGTTGTCGAAATGTTACACACACACACCTGTTGCATGTTAGTATCTCAACAAAAAACAACTTTTGGCATTTCATTTCGAAAGAAAATGTTAATGTTAGTATAGTATCATAATAGTTTACCAAGTTCTGAGAAAGTATAATATGTATAATTATCAGATGGTTCAAATAAAAAAGGAACATAGATAAAACTATTTTAAATTTAATTTCTTCAATAGATAAAAATTTTATATGAAAAATTATTTCAAATTGACTATCTTGTTTCGTCATTTTACAAATCCACAAATGTTATTATTCCTTTTATGTAAAAATAAGTTCTAATACCATTTTTACTTAGAGAAAGTGGTGTAGGTTTTAGGTGAAACATGATATTAATTAATAAAGTAAAGGGTGTGTAGTTTCACAGTGAATGAAATAAAACTCAAAGAGGTTTATACAAACTCAATATATTTCGGATTATTAGTCCATCGTCAGGAGTTTACAGGTTAAAACTGATGGACTAATAATCTGAAATATATTGAGTTTGTATAAACCTCTTTGAGTTTTATTTCATTCACTGTGAAACTAAACACCCTTTACTTTATTAATCTAATAGCATTCTTTTAATTCACTCTTCAAGGCCCGTTATTATACATTTCTTGGGTACATACGGTCATGTTCACTAGCGTTGACGAAGTAATCCATAAATAAAAATTCTTGTTATTATTTTTGCCCTCTAGAATATTCGAATTGCCCCTCTGTGGTCCGCTCATTCCAAGGCGTAACAGAGAACAAGATATAAGAAGAATAAGGAGTATAATAATAATAAATATTCTTATAAAGATATGTATAAAATGAATATAAATTCTTTTATAAAAACATCTGTAAAAAACAAAAAAACAAAAAATAAACTGCAACGGATCGTTGCTAAACTTTATCCAAATTCATTTGAAATATTAATATGTTTGTTCCTTTATTATTAATCAGATATCACTTGCAATTTGTAGTTCATATTGACATTAATTCAAAAATAATTCTCATTTAATAGTTGAGGAATAACCATTCTACATTTGATTTTTGACATTTCGGTTATTATTGTAACCATTGCTGAAGACATGGAGGAATCGACTTAAAATCAAAAATAGCCATCGATTCTCATCTAATACTTGAGGAATAACAATTCTACATTAGGTTTTGACGTTTCGATTATTATTGGTAACCATTGCTGAAGGCATGGAGGAATCGACTTAAAATCAAAAATAACGATCGATTCTCATCTAATACTAGAGGAATAACCTTATTGCATTCCATTTTTGATGTTTTGACTATTAATGGCAACCTCTACTGAAAACGTGGAAGAATAGACTTAAAATCAAAAAGACTAAATTCTTTTATGGCAAACAACTCAAGCTTGAGTTGATGGCTATTTTTGATTTTAAGTCGATTCCTCCATGTCTTCAGCAATGGTTACCAATAATAATCGAAACGTCAAAAATCCAATATAGAATGGTTATTCCTCAAGTATTAGATGAGAATCGATCGCTATTTTTGATTTTAAGTCGATATCCTCCATGTCTTCAGCAATGGTTACCAATAAAACCGAAACGTCAAAAAT